>SNQN01000079.1:75938-205523 GCA_008642245.1 Bassia scoparia
ATCTTAACTGATTGGTGGAAAAAGCTAGAGTTCCTATCACCATCTACAAGCCAATTTTCCCTAGCTCTTACCTTCCAGTATAACTCCTCCTTTTCTAATACAGCATCAAGTTCCTGACTCAGACAACATTCAAGGTCCCAAAGATAGGAACAATGTGGTCTAGACTCAAGGGCTAATTGGATGCCACGGATTCTAGCTTGCAGTCTCTTTTTCTGGTGGAAAAAATTCAAACAGTTRGTCTGACTCCAGTCCTTGAKGACACTAGAAAGTAGGTCCAGTTTTTGGTGTAGTGGTGCAGAGGTGGTAGTCCAAGTATGAGCAAGCAATGGAACAAAGCTAGGTTCACAATACCAGGAGGGTTCCAGCCTAAAGGGTTTAGTGACAGAAATAGGATGGTTGTTAGAGCTTTGAGTGGAGAGTAAGACTGGTGCATGATCCGAAGAGTGCCTAGGAAGATTTATCACATGTGAATGAGGCCAAGTCTCCAACCATTTACCATTGACTAGGGCCCTATCCAGTTTGCATTGGATAGGTCTCTTTTTAGACTTGTTTGTCCAAGTAAAACGCAACCCAGTGCTACCCAAATCAATGAGACCTGATCTAGAGATACAAGAATTAAAGGCATTGCATCTACTCATCACCACAGGCCTCCCACCCAACTTTTCAGATTGATTACGCACCTCATTAAAATCACCAATAACAACCCAAGGAACATCTATATCTACAGACATGTCAATTAATTCAGACCAAGTRATTTTCCTTCTACGCAATCTAGTACTTGCAWAAATACCAGAAAAAACAAAARTGGATGCAGAATCCTTTACCTGGACTACTCCATGCAACGAGTGTAGGTCCTTGCCAATTGGAGTGAAACTCACTCTAGCAGAATCCCACRGCAGCAATACACCACCWGAAAAACCCACTGGTTCCGCGAAATCCCACTGATCAAACGGAAGGCCTTCACAGATAGCCTTAGTGTGAAGGGCAGAAGTTCTGGTTTCAGTAATTAAAAGCATCCCAGGGTTGTGGTGTTCAATGATGTGCATCACATGTCTTTTGAAGCTTGGGCGAGCAATACCCCTGGCATTCCATGCAAYAATATACATATCAGCAGGTAAGGGTTGTATTGCCAGATTCCCTTGAATCTCTCTGTCTAAAAGTGATTTCACCCTCTTCCATTTCTTCTTCTTCTGGGGTGGTAGACATATCACCGGAGCTAAGGTCACGACTGACACCATCCGCCCTTCCTTCTTCATGGATGGGTCCATATCCAGCATTATCCTGTTGGTGTGTGCAACAGTACGGAGCAAGTGGAAGGCATTCGAGAAGCTGGCTGCCTCTATTACTGTAGCAGGTGAGGTCAACAGATAGATTTGCCTCGATTGAGGCAATATCGGCTGAGGATCCAGTAAGAACAATATATCGTCGTCAACATGGACTGTCTCGTCTCTGTCCGGTACACTGTTGAGCCATATCTCGAAATGAGTTGCTGCTAATGGAAAGGAGCCTCGCAGATCGTCGAGGTTCGGGATATGAGCAGGGATGAAGGATTCCCCATCCTGGGTCATCACTAGATCCACATAAGGTAGATCGACTCTCTGAGGGTTGAGCATRAACCTTCTTATCAGCTTCTTTGGAACCAAYAATCTTTCGGTTACTGTCTGGGCATAAAATACCCACTGCATCGGATCGACCTCTATGTGAGTCCATACTGGTCTTGCATGGCAAATCAAAGTTGGTGGTGCTGGAATGGGGTGCTTGATCGAGCAAGTTCTGTCTGGGGAGATGGGTGGGCGTTTGTAAAGAGCTGGGTGGTCCGGTGGTGGTGAATTTGGTGGAGAAGGTGTTGATGGTGTTCGAGGAGGTGAGTCTTGAGAGGAGTAACCGTCCATGGTCCTTTGAGGTGAAAAGAAAATGGAGTTGTAGTGGGAGTTTGAAATGGTAGGGTAAGTGGCCGGTAGGGTAAAGGAATGGTTGAGGAGTTATAGGGAGCTGCCAGATCAGCTAGGAAATCTCTGGAAGGGTTTGTATGGACCACACAAACCTTATCACAAACCTGTGCATTATCCAAAGGAGGAAACCCACAATAGTTTAGTAAACCACGTGCCTCACACATGAGAGCAGACTCCTCTAAGGAGACAATACTCCCACGTGATATACACATGGGCTCCATGGCATCTGCTTCACACGTGATGTCATTCAAATTTCCATCTTCCCGCTCACAAAGCAAGACAGCATCCGTACTCTGTTTTCCTTGAATTGCATCTGTCTCTTATACACATCTAGATGTGTATAAGAGACAGATTGCACAGAGATGAATTTTCCATTTATAAACCAAGGGCCACCTAACGCCCTTTCCTTAATTGCTGGGGACTCTGGAGTGAACACGTAGAAACCCTTACCGAGTGCGCACATCTTCGGCGAGGACTTAAAATTCCACAATTTTGCAATGCGCGATGACTGTCTCTTATACACATCTAGATGTGTATAAGAGAGAGGGCTTAAATCCCGGAGTCCAGCATTGCATAGAGATGAATTTTCCATTTATAAACCAAGGGCCACCTAACGCCCTTTCCTTAATTGCTGGAGACTCTGGAGTGAACACGTAGAAACCCTTACCGAGTGCGCCTAACTTGGGAGATGCCTTTAAATTCCACAATTTAGTGATTCTAGAGGATAGGTAATCAAAGGCAAAAGAACCTCCAACCACCTTTAGAATGAGGGAATCCTCCCATTTAGCAGCAATGGATTGAAGGAGTACAGGTGGAATAGAGATGGAGATGCAATCTTTGGTGGTGGAAGGTTGTGAATTGTCAGATAGGGTGGGTTGGGGTGAGAAGGGCTGAGTGGAAAAGGAAGGAGTTGGGTTAGAATTGGATGGTGGTGGGGTAACACCTGCAGTCGGTGGAAAGGGTGATGTAGAAGGGGCGTTGGCCGCCGCTTCGGCGTAGGATCGCGGAGACACCGGGCTTACCTGGTGGTGTTGCTGGTTGCTCGGAGTAGTCGCAGCCGAAGGAACCTGCAAGAAGACACTCTCTCTCTCTGTTTCTCTCTCTAACCTCATTTCTCTCTCTAATTTCAAAGTTAATGAGTGAATTAATTTTAACACAATGAATAATGAGATTATAACTTTATTGTGTTAAAATTATATATTTTAATGAGTGAATTAATTAAAATATATAATTTTAACACAATAAAGTTATAATCTCATTATTTATTATGTTAAAATTATTTTGAATAATTTGTTTGTTTACATCGGTAAATTTCAACCTCGAAATGCGTGAAATTTGGTTTGATGCGTTTAATTTGATATGGAGGCCAGAAGTAGTTTAAAAAGACGAAGATTTAATTTAGGTGTTGATGGTTTGGCGATGTATAACCGTTTTTTTTTCAAGTACGGAGTACAATGATTTGAGTTGTAGCTACAAAATTGCCACTGTTTTTTTTGATTTTTATAACACCACCATCTTTTTACATATTTGATTTGCATATGATAATTATTAGATTTTGGAGATAATGATAAGGAGTAAATATGGAGTTTGATGTTAAAAGGTGGACTACATAGTTAAGTTGACGAATGCCTTTTCGTAGTTAATTATTGTTTGTGCTGCTTCGTACATAGCAGTGGAAGTTTTAGTGGAGGAAGGAATTATTTGCATAGGAAGAACACTGGAAAGACAGGATGCTCATATAAGTCGTAAAATGTGGACACTCATTTGGTGGCTCAAGCAACGTCTTTTTTTTAAGGCGACTTCCTCGTAAGCGTCTTACGGTTCGTTTAATTAATGGTAATAAATTGTACTAATGAGATTGATTGAGGCTCTATTTTCGTCACCTGAAATTTGCTGAACTGGAGTTATTATTAATGAACTGGATTTGTTTTTATTGAATTGAACTTATTTTTATTGAATTGAACTTATTTTAATGAAACTTATTAAAATAATTTGACAAGAACATGATCTAAAACTATATATAAATAAAATTCATATTCATAACTTCATAAGTATCATAACATAAGCTTATCAAAGCCCTTCTAAAGCAATGGGGGAGTGATATTAGCACTCCACATATCAATATAGGAACTCACATTGCGAGAGCACATTTGTGTATGTTACTTGCCTGAAAAGTGTCAATATTGAGGAATATTAATATGACTTTTTAATTAATGTTATTAAATATAATTAAGAAAGGGTCACTTTCTAYATTTATTTTGTTAAATGATTTCGACACCACGTAAAAAAGTCARAAGTATAGGTCATCATCACGTAAAATTTTYCATGAATGATCAAAGTTTAGYGTCTAAAAATCAAGCTATTAATAACGYTATCATCGAATTGTTAACATCTTATACGTTAARTATCTTTCTATAGAAGCRTGACACATCAATAGAGATTAGTCAAATTACGTATTTTTCCGCCAATCGCTTTACTTTGCTAAACATTTTGTTTATGTCTATATATTATTCGACATGACAGGACATTTAAACATCGAGGCATATATGTATAACACGAACAACATACAAATCACACGAGTTGCTCCTCTAAAACATAAAAATCATAGTATTAGAGCAAAAGTGAACAGCAATAATAGAGAGAGATTAGAGAACTATTAGTGAATAATCATTGGAAGAAAAAGAGAAAATTTAAGAAGGTAAAAAAAAGTGGATAATGCTTTTAGGAATCAGGCAAAAAGAAAGCAGATGAACAACCGTGCAAACGTGACGTTCTTTTCTGAGAAAAAATAAATACTTCCTCAATTTGTTTTAGTTGCACCACTTTGACAATTTCACTATTTATAAAAAGTATTTTGATCAAATTTTATATTTTACACATAATAAAAAATATAGTCAAATGGAATCTCGTTATATTCGTCTCGTTAAATAATATATTATTTAGTTTTTTTATAATTTTCATTAATCATAATTATAATTATTAAAGGTTAAAGTTGTGTCTCGACAAGTATGTTTTATTGATTGAGACAACTAAAAAACGGAGGAAGTAAAAGAAATTACCACGAAATTTTTGTGGGACCCACCCCCGTCGCACCAGAAGCCATCGAGAAGTGGATGGCACACGTGCACACACTTGACAAAAGTAACAACCTTTTTTTTCCTTTTTCTTAAAAAAAAAGAAATTGCCTCGGAAAAACAATCACTAATTAGTAGCTACTAATTAAAAAGTGCAACTAACTAAAACTTAAACTACTCCTTTTATATTTTCTAACCTTTGAGATAAACTTTTTGGTCCACCAATTTATATGGACCATTTTGCCCCTAATAGCTTACCCTAATTACGATTTCCCAATTAAAACGGGCTACTTCACTTGTTAATTAAGGATTATTATGTCCTTTAATTTGTTAGGGAATCATATTGCAACTTGTAATTGTTTTATGTTTCAGATTTGATGGAATCTTTCGATTAGGATAGTATCAATCAAGCTAAGCTAGTTGATACTATGTATGTATTAGTAGTAAATTACTAAGAATGCATGCATATTCCCATTTGCTAATTTAATCTACAATATGTTGTACGAGTATATAAACATTTTTAATCATTTACACTTTCTTGTTTATAGGAGTATAAGATTTATAACGACACATAAATTTATCATTTTCGTCCATTGTTAGGATTGTATACGAAGTATATAGATATCTATATGTTATATGCCTATATGTGTTGTCGTCACTCACCAATTATGACAAATTTATTTATTATAATCATATGACAAAATTTTCTTACACGGGGAATTTGTTTTCTCTGAAATTTAGAAATAAAGTACGAAGTATGGAGTATTAATTTTGTAATTTCGAAAAAATAAAAAAGAATGTATGATAGATACACCGCAGTTAATACGCAAATGAGATTTAAGATCCTATTGCATTAATCAAATTGTTAAAACTTACAAATTGAAAGCTAAAAACTAATCATCACAGGTCAATTTGAAAATGACTAGTGTGTGAATCTTCCTACAATAGTATTTCATTAATCCGTTCAATCAAAACACAAACACAGTATCTACTAGTATATGCATCATGCATTCATGCATACAAAATTCATTATTCTGCCATAGTCATATATACAATTAAAAAAAGACTGCAAATCTCTTTATTTCTTTGCATCATTTTATATAAAATTATTTTATTATTTAAGATATATGTATTCTCAGACAATTTCTTTTTCTTAATTTACTGCTACTTGGAAGTTGGAAGGATGGAAGAAATGATATTTACTACTCGTATATAGAATCCTAATAATTACTAATTGAAGCTTTGCACAGTGAATGGCGAAAATCGCTTATGATTAATGGATAAAAATTGCAAATAAAATAAAATAATATAATGATAAATTCATAATGCATGCCATATCAGCATTCAGCAATGCAGATCATACGTAGATGCATGCATGTATCATAGAGGTTTGTCGATCATGCACGAGCACAAGTACCTTGTATGTGTTCTTTTATGTAAGTTCTTTAATTAATTTTGGTTCATGCTTTAAAATGAGACCAATGTTTTTTTAAAAATAATAATAATTACAGAAAGCAAAATAATATAATAATAATAAATAATAATAATTAATAATAATATAATAATTAATAATAATGTTTTGCTCTATCTTGACGACGGCTTGGATGTGTGTGTTGATCTAACGGGTTCTTCTCCTTTGACGCAATCTGGTCTTCTCTGACTTCGTTCTGGTCGTATGGTGCGTAGCAGCTCAGCGGAGGTGAGAAGTATTCAGCGCGTTTGTAGGACAATTGGATATGTTTCCTTCCTTTTTCCTTCTCTCTTGGGGGAATTAGGACAGGGGCTGTTGCGCTTCTGAGCGGATCCAGACGTTTCCAGGGCCAAGACATTGGGGCACGTGCAGCTGCTCACTATTTCAGTCGGATTTAGGATTTCGCTCATTTGTGAGGAGTGGGGGCCCAATTGTATCTCGGCTCCCTCCAACTTCTTGTAGATTCTTGCTGCGTTTTTTGTTGCTTGTAACGCTTACCACGTTTTGGGTTTTAAGAATAATATAATATATAAAATATAATAATAATAATTAATAACTAATAATAATAATAATAGAATAATAATATAATAATAATAATTAATAATTATAATATTTTAAAAACATACAATACGAGTAAAATAGAACAAGAGATAAAACGGCCTATTGTATAGAATGTACTCAACGTTATTGCTTGCTTTAATTTCTTTAATTGAAAATGGGGATGATGAATGCTTGCTTGATAAGAATTCCTCCTATGGTGAACTTTMTTTTTGGACCAAAAGTTTGACAAAACAAGTAAGATCAAGATGCTTTGTACGCATGTGTTAGTGTGTTACAAACTAACGAGCTTAAATACTTAATGGCAAATGAACTATCTAATGAAGTATAAATTATAGTTAATTATCGAACTACAATAATCCCATGTCCTCAATCATGCTTTCATCAGGAGTACTACTCCCTCCGTTCTGTCCTTCCAAATCTTGCAAGTTTATTATTTGGAGGAACCAGAACACTAGGGAAATCAAGCAGTACATAGTACGTATAACTACGTATAAAGTAACAAAAATAGTGCTATTTAAATTTTCGTGTTGAGCGGATCTAAGTATATACGAAGTATTTATTTATTTAATTCCTCAATTGTCGTCCAACATATATTTAAACTAACTAACTTATACATACTTCGTATTATACCACTCACTATAAATGCTACTCTATCAGTCGAGTTTGAGTTTATTACGTAGAATACAATATAAATGCACAATACATTACCCTGAATCAAATGTAATGGGAAAAAACGTAACATATTTGATATCAACTACTCCTAGTATAAATTGATGGTAGACAATCTTTGGAATAACGAATCGAACAAGTATTGATTGTACTCCGATATGTGACCTTGTAATAAGAATATGTCCATTTTAATTAGGGGGTCATCGAGCAATCCCGGTCACTATCTCTCTTATGTTTAATTTGTCGTCTACTCTCACACAATTCAGTTTTACAAACCCTAGAATAATAATACCATTATTTTGTCCTACACAATTCCGAAAAACCTTTGAACAATTTACGTGTAATCTAATAATATAAATAATAGGTTTAGGGTTTATTTAGTAGTATTATACTTGTATTCACGTGATTATACATTTCTTTCAATTCAAAACTTAAATTAATTAAACACAATCTATATATCTGTATTTTGTCAAAATATCAAAATTTGTAGATTTTTCTCTTGATAATATCGTTTATTATTAGGGAACACGATTAACACCCACAAATATCAAAACCCTACCTACCTAACTGATAGCATGAGGCGCCATTGGTTTATTAATTAAGTTTGCCATATAAGCTTATTTAACGACAAAAAAAGTCTTCATTATTATACCGATATGATCAACGATGATAATTCGAAATGCTGCAACTGTAATTGCTCTAGCCGAAGATGACAAATTCTAAAGCACTATTTAAATCATATCATCGCTAGTTCTGTTTTTGTTTCCCTTCACTTGATTATATCGATATGATCATCCATATCAATGATAATTCAAAATGCCGGTACCGAAAACTACAATTATTTTCGCTGACAATTTCTAACGCACTATTTACACCGATAATTCCATTGTTTCCCTTCTCTTGATCATTTCGATATGATCAATGATAATTCAAATTGCTACTACTGACTACTGCAATTACTTTCGCTGATAGTTTCTAACGCACTATATATATATATACACCGATGTTTCTATTTTTATTTACCTTATCAGGATGTTTCAAAAATTGCTTTAGCATTAGCAATATTCCAATACCTATATATAAATCTTGATCACTTACCAAAAAAAAAAAAAAACTTTTTTAAAAAAATCATTAAAGATTTGCGGTGATACATATGATATGTGAATAATGTAAGAAAAGGAGTAAAGATTAGAATAGCTTATCATGTGCATCTAATAATGGAGAGACAACAGCAGTAATTTAAATGTGCAAGTGTGACCCTTACATTTAATTCCCTTCATCTATTTTATACCCTTTTCCTTAACTCTCAAAATATTCCTTACCACAAAAACATTTAATAACCTTCACAAGTCACTTGTTTGCGGATGGCACACCYCCGAAAATTAGACCCCCACTCAGGGGCAAATCCGTCATTCCAYTTCTCTCCTCATGACTAATATAATTATAGCGAATCAGACTTGTAATTTTGGCTTTCAGAAGTAAACCCTTTGAAAGCTTTTGGATTTTCTGGTAATCAAGTCATTGCCGTGTTTGACCCCAAAACAAACCCCCCATTTAAGAGAGAGAAATACAGCAGACATTTTTAGCTAACATTTTTAGAGAGAGAAATTAAAAAAAAAAACTCTGATTTTTTTTATTAATTATTTTTATTTCCATTTTGTGTTTTACTGATATGGGAATTTTCATTATTATTCTATTATTGTTGGGTATTTAATTTCAATTTGTAAAGTTTTTTTCTTCAACAAGTCAATATCAACCTTCCTCTGTTTGATTTTTCACACTTTCTCAGTAATTTCTGAACCAAAGTTTCAATCTTGGATTCTGGGTTATTTGAGGAAGAACAAGAGCGTTGATATAATTTCTGGGGTTTTGATTTCGTTGAAGTTTATGTGATTATTTTTTAGAGTGAGAGAGAGAAAGAAAGAGCGAGAGAGATGAGCAGAGGGGAAAATGGGGAGATGAGAAATGTAAATAGTGCGTTAGAAACTGTCAACGCTGCTGCTACTGCAATTGCTTCAGCTGAGTCTCGGGTCCCACCTTCTTCTGTTCAAGTAATTCCACAAATTTCAGTTTTTTTATATTGATTTCTGCAATATTTATGAAGTTTATATATTGATTACAGAAAAAAAAAGTGGTTCATTTTCATGAATTTGTTTGGTATTTTAATTAGGATTTGGTTTTTGTATAGTTTTATTCTAGATTCAAGATCTGCGTCTTTATTCGTAATCATGTTTTGTGTGTTCTTACTTGCTTAATGTTGATAGTAAAATTATGTAATGGTTAATGCTTCTGTTTACTGTTTGATGTTTGAAATTTTGCAAACACTGAATTTTGGGAGAAAATTGAATGTAGGTTGTGAGAAACTGAGAATCTTGTATAATAAATCTTCGTGTTTTATGATTTCAGAGATTAGGGCGCTTATTAATTCTGATATCATTTTCAATCACCAACTAAATACTATGACAAAATGGAAGTTTATTTTTTGGTTTGATCCATATTAATTGGAAAATTTTCTGTTTTATAAAACTTTGTAAGTTGTGATGAGATTTGTATTTTTGTATTATCTAAACCTAATTGCGTTGTTCATGACAAAATTAATGTTGATTATTGGAATCAGCTGAAGGAAACTTCCATGTGGGAGGCAAACATTGTGTTTCATAACATCATACTGTATGTGTATAAATTATCAGTAGTAGTCGCACTTATTGTGAAGCAATTAAGTTAATTAGCAAATTGCATGGCAACTGTGTTGAGATTGGACTTGTTGAAGTAATGCGGAGTCCTGAAAGTGTGCTGCGACTTATAGAGTATAGACCATATGAGATATTTAAAAGAAACAATAAAGGTTTTGTTTGAGTCTTTATTAATGGTCAGTTGAACAAGTTGAGCAAACTGTCTTCATTAGCTCGTACTCTGTGAAAATTAACCTATTTGTAACTTGCGTAACATCTATTTATTTTTTGGTGCTTTTCTTTGCACATTTGAGCAGCAAGTAAAACTATAGTACGAGTACATGTATTGTTAGGAACTGTGCTGTTAATTTATGCTACTTTTTGAGCAAAAACGAGTTAAACTTCACTTGTAAATCAATTAAATGTTGAAACTTGGCTATACATGATACGAACTTCTTTGCTGGTTTTGACGGATTCAGTTTACCCTTTTCTTGGTCTTCGGTGCAATACTCAGAATTTGTTTTTTGGTGTTGCTGTTGCAATAGCCTTCATAGTTCTTTTAATTCACCCGAAATTTTTAAACTGTAGTTTCTATAAACATGATAGATTTGAACTCAGAGGCAGCAATTTCATTGGATAGTACAAACTACGCAATTGTTTCCATATTATAGATCAGTTAACCTAAACATAATTCTGGTATCATGTTATTTGTTGATTGTCTGTTAATTAGCTTTTCGATTCACTCAGCCATTTTCCTATGAAATAATTGTTTTTCCCGTTCTTGTAATCTTGTATTCATAACAAATGATTAATCTTTGACTGAAATCAAAAGGCAATCCTTTTTGCTCAAATGAAACATAATTTGTGTGGATTATATTTGACTATTTTCTCTAGTTGTTCACTAATATTTTCAGCCTTTTATTCTTTATTTTTTCGCTACCAGGCTTATATCATACTTTGTAGAGTCAGGGGACATGTTGTTTATTTTCTGTGTTGCTTTGGCTTCTGATGTGCTCCGTAATAAGGGGAGGTTTTTGCTCAATTTAATATTCGTATTTGTTACTTCGTATAACTGATCTATTCGTATCAACTTAATTGCAGAAAAGAAGGTGGAGCAGCTGTTGGAGCTTATACTGGTGTTTTGGCTCACAAAAGAACAACAAACGTTTTGGACACGCTGTCCTTGTCCCTGAGCCAACAACTGCAGGAAATGGAACTTCTGCTGCACCAACAGAAAATGCAACTCAAGCACCTGCCACCAGAATACCCTTTGTTGCTCCTCCCTCATCTCCTGCATCATTTCTTCCTTCAGAACCTCCATCTGCTCTACAATCTCCTGCAGGCTCTGTGGGTCTGAACTCTCACTCTCCTAATATGTACTCCCCTGGTGGACCACGCTCCATCTTTGCGATTGGTCCATATGCTCATGAGACCCAATTGGTCACTCCACCAGTCTTCTCAACATACACTACTGAACCTTCTACTGCCCCTTTTACCCCACCTCCCGAGTCAGTTCACTTGACAACTCCATCCTCTCCAGAGGTGCCATTTGCTCAGCTTCTGGACCCTGTTCATCGAAATGGTGATATGGGTTCAAGGTTTTCCCAATCGCACTATGATTTTCAGTCCTACCTTCTCCATCCTGGAAGTCCGGTAGGCCCCCTGATTTCACCTGGTTCTGCCGTCTCTGGTTCAGGAACATCCTCACCCTTTCCAGATCCCTACTTTCCTGATATACGATATGGAGTTCCTCAGAGGCTGCTTACCCTTGAAGTTGGGCCCATGCGTGAGTGGGGTTCTCAACAGGCATCTGGTTCTGTGACCCCAGATGCCACACAGTTCAATTCCAAATCTCAAGACCACATTCTTTTGGATCGACAAGATTCTTCAGTTTCGCCGCTTCCAAATATGCCTAACGGACATAGAAACAATGATTATTTAGTTGATCACCGAGTCTCCTTTGAGCTGACTTCTGAAGATGTAGTCAGGTGCGTGGAAAAGAAGCCCACAACATTGCCTAAGGCGCTGCAAAATGCTGATGATAGAGATTATAATACTTATGACATGGTTGATGACAGTGTTGGTTTTGGAACTTCTGAGAAGGGACAAACAAGTGTTGAGGAGGGGCAGCGGCATCACAAGCAACGTGCTGCTTCTCTTGGGTCAATAAAGGAATTCAAGTTCGACCATGTAAATGGGTTGGATCCGGACAAACCAAGTATCAGCTCAAACTGGTGGGCCAATGAGAAGGTTGTTGGAAAAGAAGAAGGCCCCGGGAAAAACTGGTCGTTTTTCCCAGTGATGCAGCCGGGTGTCAGCTAGCCGATGTAAGTATATTGGGTGGTCCAAGCTCAGCTTCTAATGTACTCACACACACACATAAACACACATGAACACAATAAATTGTTGGTCCCCAGCTGAAAAGGTCATCGACTCAAGTTCTCGGGGCATTGCATAGTGTTGCTTGATGCTGACTTCCATAGATGGAGCCATAAAGGCGACSGTGTTTTCCTTTTTGGTTCTTTTTGGAGTAGGTTGGATGTTAGTGATGAAGATGGCAATGTTTTGTTAGACATACCGGTAATGGATAATGTAGAAATTATTTTCTATCAGAAGAAACTAACCCTTTAGTCCATAACCCCTTTAGGTCTTGTTTGTCATCTCTCTATTTTGTAATCTATGATACATAGAACCAACTAGTAAGTAATGCTAGTACAGATTTAAAAACTCATCAATATCTTTTTTATCAATGTTTATCTTGCTGCTTATATATTGTTGCTGACTTGCTGTGCTTGTTTTTATGGGGAACCACTGTCATGCTTGACTTGAAATAAATGAATATTGAAGAAGTAAGCACTACTACTCAAGGAGGAAGTATTGGTATATATAAGTCTCCTAGTGGACTCAACTAGGAGGCATGATAAAAAAAAATTACAAAAAATAGTAGCTATTTACTAATCCCTTCGTTTTTATTTACTTGACCATATACTTCAAATGGACGTTTCAAATTACTTGCACTATTTCTATTTTAAGTATGTAGATCCCATCAAATATTTAATAACGCACTTTCCGTTTCAATAGAAAAACTTTCAATCACATTTATTACCCTTCATACTTTCAATTTCATTCATACAAATATTCAACCACTTGTAACTTTCAATTAAATATTATTCAACTTGCACATAACCCCACTCTTATTAATACTCTCCTAAAAAATCGTAAAATTTACAATGGTGCAAGTAAAAAAATACGGAGGGAGTAATAGTTATGGGATTTTATGTAATTTTATTAAACATACATGGTACATTTGTAACTTCACAATTTTTTATTATAAAAAATTTTAAATTGTTAAATGGGAAAAGGGAAAATAAATATCCAGATGCAATAATAGATGGACACGTATTCATATGCAGATGAGAGGTAAACAAGGTGGACCCAAATGTCGAAAAAAGTGCAAAAAAAAAAAACACTTTGACAATTACAACTACAATTTTGACAATGACATAATGATTTTTRACAACTATAAGCAATTTTTTGTGATTGCGTTTTCTAAATCGCTGCGATCAAATAATACTTCCTCCTCAACTAGTCACCTGGTAGAGTATTTTGGGGAGAATAAAAGTGATGGGCCCCACAAAATGAAAAAGGGGGAAAAATCCTCAGGGTTTCCTGATAATTAATTTTTTTTTGTTGAATTGATAAATATCGTCTTTGACTTGATAAAAATTTATTAGGAGTTGACAACTTATGTGGAAAAAAAATTGACTAGTAAAAAAAAATTAACTTAATAAGTAGGGTCCATTAGTGCCTAACTATTAATCACTTATTTGAATTTATTAAAACTTATATAAACTTATTAATATTTCTCTGATGAATCTATTTTGTAAGAGAGAAAAGTAGTAAGTATTTTTTTTAACTAATTGTACTTTTGTTATGCATTTGGGTTTGTAACTATTGTCCTTAATTTAACAATATTCTTGTAATAAAATCATTACATACTATAAAACCGAGCTAATAGGGTTCATGAATACATTTCTTTGATATATGGTCAAAGTCTGAATATCTACCCACTATTGTGACTCATTTGTATATTTTTTTAAAAAAATAGAGCTAGATCCTCTTCATTCAATTTATTTTAAAATCGTACATTTGACTTACAATTCAATTTTTAATATGCTTAAGTTTCATTGATGATTTATGAATTAGAATAGTAGAACATTTGAAATCAAAGGTTCATTCTATCCACCTCAAAAAGTGTTGAACCCAAATAATAAGCTCAACATATTGGATTGAAAAATGATTTATCTTAATTAATTGTAATAAAATTAGACCTGTTTCATTTCATTCCTATTGGGTTAATACCTAGTATATGCATATATATTCATTCAAAGTTTAAAACCACTAAACAAAACCATGAGCCAAAGTATCATTAATTATAAAATCTACTTTTATTTGATGTTTAAAATATGATTACAAGATGATTCACCATACTAATAAACGTCTAAAAAATATACATCTATTGTGATTTTATTTTCTTTTCCTTAACTTCAAATTCCAATTTGAGAGATTTCATTTATTTTTCTGATAGAAGTTTATCTTCTGTAATAATATATATACGGTATGTATAATTATTTTTGACAGCTGTATATTTTCTAACAACAAGAATAAAACCTTACATTTTTTTTGTTGGTGTAATATTATACGGTAAATAAAAAGATCTTACTAGATCATATCGTTTGAGATTATAATAAGCTTGATTCACAAGCTAATTGAACCAAATACATTTGATTTAGAAAATTAAATTTCTCTGATTTTTCATGTGAAATTGTGATTTTATGTGTCTCAAATACCCGGTATTCGTTTAGTACACAGGAAAAATAATATTCTGCCCTTATTTACAAGCAGAAATTAGGAAACTAACCTTAATTAAAGAGATTCGTTCAAGTATTTTTTCAATTTGATTTTTGGGTAATATTTTTTCCTTAGTCCTTATATAAGACATTTGTTGAAACTCTTACATACTCAATAATTTTCATTCATCATATACTCTCTTCACAATTTGCTCTAGACTCTACTGTCTTAGACAAGTAKTCGTTTCGGGTTCGTTTGCACCCAAAAAAAATAGTTCTTCGTTATTCTTTCGGCTTAATCGTCTTCGAGCACATACGTTCGTATATTCATAAGTCGAATTCAGGTAAAAGCTACAATCTTGCATAATTTACACATTCTTCATTCAATTATGTAGTACATTATTACACAAATTCAACTTCTGATGATCGTTTAATGTTAAAGACACGATTTTTGAATGTTGATTACTATTAGTATTAGAGATTAGTCACGGTCAATTCCTAGCATGTTGTATACTAATTTTTCTGTGTTTTTTTTTAAAAAAAAAAAAATTCTCATCACATAACATAGCAATTAGTAGAAACAATAATGTTTTTTTCCCTTTTTGACATGCCCTAGCATTATTCGCAAATTCTAAATTCATGTTATTATCATTATTATTAGTATAATTAGTATCGATTAGTTTTACTCAGTAACACTTTCAGTATTTTTATTACAAGTATAATTTTATCGATACACACGTGTTGGATTGTTTGCGTTAAAATATCATATCATTTTCGAGTTATTCGTGTTCGAGACAAATCTTACCATATTTTTTTACACGTCAAAATATCATGTTAGTTTGATTGAAGTTGAGTTCTACTAATTAGACTTTTTTTACGTTATTAGATTGATTATTACAAATCGAATTTGAATTTAATCGCGTGTTTCGTTGAAGGTGCTTAATTGAAACAACATTTGATSGCAATGGAAGAAGAGATGGTTTCAAGCAACATGGCAATAACAGAGGTGGCAGATTCAACAAGCTCCAATTCTTCACCAAAAAGGCTAACCACAGGTACTAGGCCCAATAAGCAAAACGTTGGTTCATCAAAATTCAAAGGTGTAGTGTACCAACAGAATGGTCATTGGGGTGCACAAATTTAYGCCAACCACCGTAGAATCTGGCTGGGCACTTTCACCACCGAGACRGCTGCCGCCAGGGCTTACGACAGCGCCGGGCTCGTGCTGCGGTGTGGGAATACTAGTCCCGACGATTCGTCCCACCGTAACTTCCCGGTGACTGCTCACACAATGCATGAGCCTAGGTTCCAAGCCCACTACACCACTGAGCATGTGTTGAGCATGATCAAAGACGGGTCYTACCAAACCAAGTTTGATGAATACGTGCGTTACAAGTCCCAAATGAGTAGCAGTCCTCCTCAATTGAGCAGTCCTCAAATGAGTAGCAGTCCTCAAATGAGTAGCAGTCCTGATTCCAATGATTACGACCAAAACATGCATGACAATGGGTATTTTTGCCAGGAAATCTTCAGGAAGGAACTGACCCCAAGTGAYGTGGGAAAGCTCAACAGGCTTGTGATTCCTAAGAGGCATGCCCTGAGGTACTTCTGCAACAAGGGTGATGCTGCTAGGAAGCACGCCGAACGCGGCGTRAATGGSGATCACGAGGGAGGTACAATACTGGATCAGCTGAACTTCTACGACAACAAAATGAAAAGGTGGAAGTTCAGGTACTCTTACTGGAAAAGCAGCCAAAGTTATGTGTTTACTAGGGGGTGGAGCAAGTTTGTGAAGGTGAAGAAATTGGAGGCAAATGACAGTGTGATTTTTTACTTTTGTCAGCTGAGAGAAAACAACAATGCTGCTAATTCCAGAAGTTACTGGATGATTGATTTTGTGAAGAAGGAGGAGGGAGTTGAAGGGGGRGTAACAGAGGCTGAGGAGGAGGCAAAGGGGTTGAGGCTGTTTGGTGTTCAAATTGTGCCTGCTAATGATACTAAYSAACACATTTGAGTTGCCTTTAAGTSTTGCTTAGCTTAGTTTAATTTGCATTACTGATGCACTCCAGTTGTTGTACTCGTCTCTYTTGGGAGAAGAGAATTACACAATTGTTATAGCGATTTAATTTTCGTATCTTTGAATTTGTAAAAACGCTATTAAACAAATTATATTGTATTGTGTTGGATGGATTATGTTAAAATGATTTGTTTATGATCGTTCTTTTGTTTCTTTTTGTTCTTCTACGAARATCATTTGAACTCAAAAATGTATACAAGTAATATTTTATCACGTATTCATGTTTAACATGAAACTAAAAATTAAATTAAAACTCTGTTGTATTTTCACGACTCAAACTTGATTAGATTACACTTATATTACAACAATTCAATTAAGAACTAATCTGAAACGAGCAATACGTATTATCCTAACAAGGAAGTGTGATGAAAATAAAAATTGTAAATACGACTTATAGAAACGCTCGAGATTAATTAATTGTATTTACACGTTTATCATTATATGATCGAGATTTATTCGATTATTTACGATCTTGTCTCGTTGCGTATTTACGTACGATTTACATTTGTTCACTTATTTACAAAATTGCCGATGGTAATAAAATTTGTTCTCTTAACTCTTAAGTGGAATTCAGCTCGTTCCCCGCCCTTTCTGCAATCCAACTCCTTTTCCAATCGAAACGATCTCACACCTTTCTCTTCTCAATAAAACTGGATTCAAGGTTTCAGAATATCAATACTCTAATTTGTCAATGAATTCTTCAATTGGGTCTCAAAACCCTAAATCRGAATCGCCTAATGTTGTAACCCTCAATGTTGGTGGTGAGCTCTTTCAAACCACCCAACAAACCCTAATTTCAGCTGGCCCCAATTCCTTTCTTTCCACCATTTTTTCATCTTCRGACTCAAATTCAGATGTGCCCTTTATTGATAAAGACCCTCAATTGTTCTCCATCATTCTCTCTCTCCTCAGAACGGGCAATCTTCCTTCAAACTTCAATGATTCTGATCTTAATGACCTAATTTCTGAATCCCAGTTTTATGGAATTGAACCCCTTTTGATCAATTCTGTCAATAACCCATCTCAATTCAACCCTTTAAATCTTCAAAAATCGTTGCTTCTTCCTTTGAATGGCAGAGATACCCCTTCTGCTATCTCCTCGACATCAATTGGTTCTGTTCATGTTGCTCATGGTAGCAAAATCACRTCTTTTGATTGGTCTTTGAGTAGAAAAACAACTGTTTTGACTGAATTTGTTGCCATTGATTCTTTGTTGGCAATTTCGAATGAGTTTGCAGCTGCTGGTGCAACTGATTTTTCTGGGTTGCAAATAATTGATCTTGAAAAGGGTTCTGTGAAGGAGAGTTTGAATTGGGAGAATTCAACTAGGTCTAGTTCAACTGTTCAGGCAATTGGTTCATCTGATGAGCATTTGTTCACTAGTTTCGAATCGGGTCGTAGGAATTCGAATGCTATTGTAGTGTATGATCTCTTGGGTGATTTTAGGCCTGTTATGGAGATTGCTAAGAATGAGATTTATGGTGCTGAATTTGATTGTTCTGCTATCCCAGCAACAAAATTGAGTTGGGTTTCYAGTTATAATCTGTTAATGGCATCTGGGTCTCACAGTGGACCAACAGGTGTATTAGGTAGCATAAAATTGTGGGATGTAAGGTCTGGTAATGTAGTTTGGGAGATGAAGGACATTGTGGATTGTTTTGCTGATGTAGCTGTTTCGAGTAATTCGTCGTGTATGTTTAAAGTTGGCATCAATTCTGGTGAAGTTTTCTTCCTAGATTTGAGAAATCTTGGCCCTGAAAGYRAATGGGTTTGTTTAGGGAAYAAAACAAAGTCGACAAATGCAAAGAAAGAGGGATTGGGTTGTAAGGTAGAATGTCATGGGAGCACTGCCTTTGTTAGTAAAGGCGGGAATTTGGAGCTATGGTCCGAAGCACTGATCAGTTCTTCAAGAAGTGGCGAAAGCGGGTTGAAAGATAGAGTATTTAAGAGGAATTTGATGGGTAGAGCTAAGGATAGGGATGGAAACAGAATTACAAACTTGAGTTTTGGCGGGAACAAGATGTTTGTCACAAGAAAGGATGAGCAGCTTGTTGAAGTTTGGAAGGGCTCAAATGGAGGATTGTGAATTATGATCAAACCTCTGCTAATTTCTTGCATTTGAAATTTAGTTGTTGATTCCTTTCAATTAGAACACTTCTCGTTATTCAAATGTAATTACGTAAAATTAGCCTTTTGATCTTTTTGTTCATGTTAGCCGACCCCATTTATGGGAATAAGACTCTTGTTGATTGATTGATCAATCTTGTTCCATTGTCATGCATGTTGTATCCAGTGATTTTTAAACATCTAGAAGAGGTTATAATAAGCAAGAAGCTGCAGCATATTGGATTATTGGTTCTGCCTTTTAAACTTACTACTGTAATTGCTTTCTGCAGACTGCATTTGTCTTTTTTAGTATGTGTTACCAGAAATCACATGAGTTGTTTGGGCTAAAT
The DNA here is from genome assembly GCA_008642245.1 of Bassia scoparia. Classification (NCBI taxonomy): domain Eukaryota; kingdom Viridiplantae; phylum Streptophyta; class Magnoliopsida; order Caryophyllales; family Amaranthaceae; genus Bassia; species Bassia scoparia. The sequence goes on from SNQN01000079.1 coordinate 95,721, forward strand.
GACTGCTAATGTTGTTGATTAGTATGAGTTCGAGATCATCTGCTATAATAGTTTGTTGTAAACTTGTTTGCATAATGTTGGTGTTTTGAGAATTAAAAGAAATCAGTGTTTCTGCAGTTTGATATTCATATAAAGTCATGCTACTTGAGTTTTCCCTGCTTCTGAACTGATGGTTTCCAAAGATTGCTGAACATATCAGCAATCCAACACTAGTATGCTCATATTGACGATCATTCATCTCTGTTTTTCTCTTCAGCGTTAAATGCGAGAGAGAATGTAACAATATAATGAAAGTCTGTTCGTTGTTTACCTTTCTTTGGTAAGCTGGGAAGCAGCATATAGCAATTCATGAAGGACAGTGACAGGGAATTGATTGAAGCCTCCTTCCTGGTGCATATTGCTCAGAAAATGTTCGAGTTACTCTTTAAGTACTCTATAGTATGCATGATTGCAACAGGATCAAGTTTATAAATGCGGTCGAAAATGACATTGTTTCTTGTTAAATTTAACTCCACAAGAAGGCAGAAGCTATGAAGGCATGAAAAAGGATTGCAATTGCATATTACAATAGAGAGATAGGGTTGTTTTTCAAAATTGTAGGATTTGATAAAATTTATCAAAAATTTATTGCACTTTCTTTTTTAAAACAACCACCTAAAATACGATATCCACATTTAAATTGAGGAGACCATATCAGTATACCACGGTGGTGGAACAAAAAAGAAGAAAGATTACATGACATGATACGACAATCAAGTATAACTTAATGCTCTAGTTATACTCCGATACCATGATACACAGCTCCGATTTAACTACACAATACTCTATTGATTACACATGGGACATGGCCAAGCAAAATGTACTTGAAAAAACAGTGAATCAAAACTTGGATCAAACTGGAAGCATGAGACAACTTGGATCAAATAATGGAGCAATAGACAAGTCTCACCAAGTAATTAATCAGTTGGTAAACCTACCTACTCAAATCATACAGTTATAACACCACCTCTCTTAAATGTTGCTTAGCATTGAAATAGACATGCCCAAATATGAAATTTCCAGCTTATAATTTTATAGTTTGTCATTCATTTAATTATTATGAAACGTTTTTTTTAAATAGTACATGATCCTTCTTTGATTTTTCTGCCTTGATCAAGAGGACAAAAGAACTGGTGTGGCATGTGCATGCTCAATACTCATTAGTCTCTCTACTCACTATCCACCACATTGTATGCATTTAATTTTTTTCCTACTTTAAGCTTCATTATTCCCGTCTAAATTTAACACCCCTTTTTAACTTCTTTAAAAACAACGGATGATTAGGTATCAGGGCTGTCGGAGATGGCACGCAAAGAATCCAACATTTTAATTTCTTAATAAGTATCAGCACAATAAATGAAATCTAACATTCAAGGGACACTCGTTATTAGTAAGATCTTGTAGCTTATATGTTGTTTTCGAATTTCACCTTTCACAAACAATCATCTTATGTAAACCTTAAATGCTTGATTATTAACGTTTTTTAACACGATTCGTAAACAAGAGATGTTATTATTGTTATATGTGAAATATCCACATTTATGTGGATCATTCCTCAATATAAAAGTTTTGGTAGCAAATAAATGAAGTGGTGCAATCTTGATTTGTTACCACGTACAACAATTTTTTCACACAAAAGTCGCAATCATTCTCTTTTCTTCTCAAAACAAACTGAAAAGAGAGAAATGATATGTAGTCCCACATGAAGTAATTTCATCATCTTTGACATGCATGTATTTCAGACATAATGGCAGAGAGTGCTTTGCCTATTTTCAGTTTCATACTAAGGACGTGCAAAATCATTCATGAAAAAATTGATTTTAYTATGGTAAAGTCGAAGTAATGTTTACWTTCTAGGACGTACACAACCTTGTGTAATTAATTTTGTTGTCACAATTATCCACTTCTTTATTTCTTGTCCTTTTTTTTTGTGAGATAGTAATGTTGTAAATTTGTAATGTTATTGTTAGTCAAATTATCATTCATCTAGTGTTTTTTTTAAATGTAAATGAGCCATAAGGAAGGAATACGATGATTCGAATTTCTCACCACAATGATCAAAGATAGGATTGAATTCGCTACTTCAAATCCCCTTCCTCACCATTCATCTAGTTGCTCGAACAAAATATGATTATTACTATGATAATAAGATAATTTCTCCATAACAAATAAATATTTCATATTTTATATTACCCGTTTCCTAACCCAGCAACCTCATTTCCTTAAATAATCATAATTCATGTGTATCGTATCACACATAAAATATATGGCTTCAAAACTTATCCTTACTCCGATGTAATTATGTAAAAACCTATTGTGGGGATGTCAATGAACTTTCAACTCGTTAATTAAAGTCTTGAAAACTACAATGCAACATAAAAGTATAAGGAGCTTCTAACTTTCTATGCTTCAAAAAACATGGGAAGTGGTGGTGGTTGTTACAATGGAACAACTAGATGTGGATGTATAGTAAATAGCCTCATTTTCTGTTGCAAAAATAATTATGTTTTATATTTTAGGTTAGAAAATTCAAATCATCGAAAAGTATGGGTCACTCACTTTTGTTGGACTAAGCTAGAAAATTGATGGATAAATTGAGTGATAATAAGGATTGTCATCTTTTGTATCGACAACATCACTTCACTCATCTTTCGGGGAGCCTAGCCATTATTATTTGTGTAACCATTATTATTAATTTTCCAATTATAGCATCTATCACTTGAAATAAAATATGAAGAATAATGCACTCGTTAATCTTAGTTTGGGGAACTAATGATCGAGGTAATGAATTAATAAATAGCAGGTCTCTTACTTGTGTTTTCTATGAATCGAAATCCTCTATTCCACGCATTGTGTGTGTTGTGGACTCGTGGTACTTTTATTTCATTTTTCTTATTTGAATTACTCTAATTAATATATCGATCAGTCATTCATTGGCCGAAAAAGATTAGGTTCGATCAATTATTATATATTCTATATCGGCATTATTTGAAGCTGATTGGTCGTGAAATTACATACACTTTCCACACATTTGGAGGAAGATTTGGAATTGAATCTAGCCTAAAGTGAAAAATAAATAAATAAAAGGAAAAAATCAACAATAAGTCAATTTATGTGTCATCTTCTATTAATAAGTAACACCCACCACGTCAATTATGAAAAAATTATATTAACATGTACACCACTCACTGCCTCGCCAAACACAACCTTATGTGCACCTTAATCATATCATATCAGATCAGGTCATACCAAATTGTGTATTAATTGTTAGGGCTCATATCACCCACATCATCGGACCACACGCACACTCTGCATCACATTAGTATGATATTGTCCGCTTTGGGCCTAACCAGCACAGATTTGTTTTTGGGCACCTTCCAAAAGGTCTCATACTAATAGATGTGTGCACTCAGTTATAAGGAGCTCAACTCTTCCTTATTCTTTTCATGTGGGATTTGAATTGCCCATCCCCACATTAAGGATTTTTTGTGCTTATACACCTTTTATTTACAATTCTTTAAAAACTCCCACTTTTGATTTTTTTTTTTAAAAAAAAAACTCCCACCTTTAATTAACGAATTCTTTAAAAACTCTCACCACTTAACCATAATCGTTAACTAATCCGTTAAGTGTGGGCCCCACCGTTGTTTTCCCCATTAATTAAATCCCCAATGCAATTGTCGATTCACTCCATTTCTTCATTCAACATTCCTCAAAACTTCATTTTCTCTCCCAATTTCCATCATTTCTGCTGGAATTCATCAGGTAATTGCCTTTTTTTTTTGCTTGGATGAATTGCACTGCATTATTAGTTTGATTCAGAGAATAACATCTAGGATTTTCAGACTTTTGTATTGTTCTTATTCCAAAAAATTCTTGCTTTATTGTTTAAATTCCAGATTTTCATGCTTTTGCTGTGTGATTTCGTTCAATTTTCGCATCGCTCAATGTTTCTAAAAAAAATTCGATTTTTTCCCTTCAATTTTTCGAGTTTATTGTAAAATGAAAGAAGTAAAATGAAGAAGCAGCATTACCTCGATTCCTCGAATATTACTGATTGGTTGATTGATTGCCTCCTTCACTTTTTTGTTGTTCTTCCAAGTATAATTGAATAATTGATGAATCAATTTGATTAAACCTAATAACTTAATAAGAGTTTGTTGTTAAACTTGTACTCCATAATAAGGTTTTATGTTTATTTCCAATGTTAAGGTGCTTGAAAGGATGAAAGAGAAATGGCAGTAAATTAAAAAATTGAAAAAAAAATGACAGAGGAGGAAGAAGATGAAAAGGGAAAGCGAAGAAGTGAGGAAGAATGGTTGACTCGTGAAGTGAGAGAGTGTGATGGAGAGTTGAATTAGAAAATACAAAGGTGGGGCCCACACTTAACGGATTAGTTAACGATTATGGTTAAGTGGTGGGAGTTTTTAAAGAATTCGTAAATTAAAGGTGGGAGTTTTTTTAAAAAAAAAAAAAAAAAATCAAAGGTGTGAGTTTTTAAAGAATTGTAAATAAAAGGTGTATAAGCACAAAAAAATCCCAACATTAATTGTATCGGACTTGATTTATTTATAGGAAAAATTTCCATCAAGTACCTATTAAAGACACCTTTTTTAAAGAATATACCTAATATAGAGCTTATTTTACAAAACTACCTAATAAGCTCTTTAAGTTTTTCAAACACTACCAATTTAACTATGGTTAACATTTTACCTTGTGAAAAGTCGAAAATACCCCCATTTAACCAACCTCACTCCTAATTTTCCCAAACTCACCCCAATTTCCCTGCCTTCACTTCTACATCCCTTCTCTTTCATACACTTCTCTTCTTTCTTCTTCAATTTCAATGTAAATGGAAATTCATTCCCACTAACTTCCCACCCAAATCACCCTCATCTCACTCTCCTATTTCATCTCTTTCTTGATAGTTTGTATTCTGATATTTCGAGTGACATATGAGAAACAACATATTTCACATCCGAAACAGGCGCAAGACATATAATCTTTACACGTAGGAAGATGTTAATAGCCTTGTAAACTCAATTGACAATATTACTATAAATCAGTGATACAACGAACATGAGAATATTGACAAAAAGTTGTATCCAAGGTAAATTACAGTTTTGTATTTGTTTAATTGTAATTATACATTATTAATTCATGATTTGTACTTAGTTTAATTGGAAAATCCCAAAAGAGTAAAGTTTGAAAACCCTAATTGTAAATTGGGGAATAAACGTGTTTGTTTATTCCTTTAATTCAACACCTAGTTAGTTTACTCATGTTGCTTGAATGTGCAGTGCTAGTTTTAGTTGGAATCGCAATGCAAGTTTTAGTTGGAATTGCAATGCAAGTTTTAGTTGGAATAAACACAACTCCAAATTGAAGTAACTAATTTAAAGATGAAAGAACAAAATACCTAGTTCATTGTGCCAATTAATTCAGCAAAGAACAGAAAGCAAGAAGAAACAAAGAAAAAATGAAAGAAAAAGAGGGAAAATGAAGCAAAATTAGGTTAAAATGGAGAGAAGAGGAAGAATTCAATTCGTGAAAAATTAAAGGGAAAAGAAAAGAAAAAGGAAGAATGTTTAACCGTGGTTAGGAGAATGGTTACTTGGTAGTGCTTGAAAAAGTTTGAGTGCTTATGAGGTAGTTTTGTAAAATAAACTGTATATTAGGTATATTCTTTAAAAATAATAGTGTATTTCATAGGTACTTACTGAAATTTTTTCCTTATTTATATGATCAGAAAATAATAAGTATACAAATATATATATGAGGTCAGACTTTACTCTAGCTTAATGACTAAAATGATCAGAAAATTTCAAATCACTGTAATTCAAGTCAACTAGAGTTGACATAATTGAAATAAAATTTGTTAATACATTCTTTTGAAATATAATTAATTAACGGCAATGCTGTAGAATGAGTATAATTTGCATGGGCGGTCCAACCATCACCAACCTTATGAAGTCATAATCAATCATTACCATGTAAATGTATACACTTCAAATTATTGTAGGAAAAAAAAAAGTTAAACTTTGATGTCACCTTTTTAATTAATTCGTGTAAAATTTGTAAGTAGTTTTCTACTCCCTAAATAAGTAAATAGCATGGCATTTGATTTCAGACTAATTATGTAGAAATTTCGTAATTGTATTACCGACCACATTACATATGCCAACCTTTTTAGCTTGCAAAGTTGCAAGTATATATCAATTTACTGCCTCAAAATTAAATTAATATGATTATTAGACTTTCACTATGATTTTCACACATGATTGTCTCGTTGATCATTGTCACTTGTTATTCATATGTATGATGATGATGTTATGTGATCTCTTATGCGTGGAGAAACRAGAGTGAGGAATCAATTGTATGTTTAGAACTTCTCCTTTGATCTCTAGAAATCTTACAAAAAAAATTATCATCCATCTTTAATTTGTAACTCTCTAATCATTGGGAAAAAAGTGCATGAAAACACGAAATCATACTTAGTTTAGAAGATAATCAGACAACTAGATTATCTTCTAAACTAAGTATTATTGATAATAGATATTAGGAGTACTATTAAATGTACAATACAAGTTACCCAACTACTTACACAAGTCCAACTCCATGCCACGCCACATGTAGTCATGTATCAATGTATGTCACCCTTTATTCAATACTACTTCGTATATTAGAGCACGATAGAGTTCCTTTCAACTTATGGTTTTTTCCCCTAAAGCTCCATTTGGCATTKTCATAAGCATTTATGGGTTGTGCAAACAATTCCGTAAAATATGACAAAATCACACAATAATCAAAGATATGTTTAGGAGTAGTAGATGCTTATTTATCATTTTATGTACATGTATTACCTTATACATACATAACTCTTAGTCTCTTGGCAAACTATTTTCCCCATTAATGTCATTATTTTATTTCTATTTTACACTGTTAAGTTAGCAAAATACTTTAAATTGTGCCATAATTTTGACACACATTTTCAAACAAATTACCCCCTCTCTTCTAAAAAAAAATCCGCTTTGACTATGCATGTTTGTCAAAGATTTTCCTATACAATTAATGAAAATTGTGCTCTCACAAAAGATGTGACTTTACATGAAAAACGAGTGCATACATCTATAACAAATCCCGTTATTTTTTTTTATACGATAAGGTTAACGAGTGGACCCTAACACAGTTCCTATCTCAGGAACTGTGCAGAGAGGGGAGGGGGATAAATCTCCAACATCACGTTGGGGGTGAGAATCGACCCCGGGGCATGGCCCCGAAGTCGGGGTTATAGTACCACTGCACTACACCTCACTTCTCATAACAAATCCCGTTATAGGAAATACAACGGTAGATTATTTTCAAATTTTTTCATGTATTTGAATATGTTGGATTAAATTTTATAGAAAAGTCAACGGAATAATAAATTAAATTGTGGGCATGCGGAAATTGAGAATAGSAGGACTGCATCTGCATGAATGAAGATTGAACAACAGCACCCGAATTTACCTACCTGCGTGCGTCTGACTTCACCCTAACATATGAATTGATATGGTAAGCTGACAATAATGAAGCTGTATCATGGATTGGATTATATAAATAAATGTTACCTTTACTTTTAATTTATAATACTTACTGTTTTCATTTCATCATTTTATTTCTACGTTATCAATTATTATCATCCCCGAATAAATCTACTGTACCACTACAATTAAACCTCTTTTCTCTTCTCAAGAATTTCTTCATCCAACTAACTTCATTTTCATGTTTGCATGCACAAACAACAAGTCTGACGTTGATGAGAATGAATGAGATTATCAGACCATCAATTTTTTTATGTCTTTATTTTTGGGTCAACCCTTATGCATGCCCGGACCTGGTAGACGTATCACGACGGACATCAACATTGTTACATCTACCCAATAGGCTAACAATCCACTGGAAAATTGAGAGTTGAACGTTAGAATAATCATATCAACACTTTTTATTTTAATAATTATCGATGGGTAGTCTACCTAATAATAGATGAGTAGAATAAGTATTTTTTGATGTATGACTAATTAGGTCATGGAGTTGGAGATCACTAGATCGAAGCCTTRAAGTGGAAGCCAATGACATCTTTATATAATTATATAACTTTATCTTTTACTCCATACTACGTAGTAATATACGGAGTATAATGTAAACACATCACACAGTGACCTTGGTATGTATTTATAATGCAAACATCTTGTTAACAAATTTTATTTCAAGATGCAAATTGTATGCATGCAATGTGAAAATGATCAAACAAAAGATGAAATCATGATCAAATATACAATAGAGAAGGTAATTAATTAATTAGGAGGGAGGGAGGGAGTAATGTGACATGTGGTCCAAAATCAAAATTTGAAAAAGACAGATGTCTCAAAAAAGAGTAATAGTTCGTCGTAATATGTAAAAATATTTAACATGGGTAGCTTAGTAAAAAAAATTATGCAAAAGCCAAAATGGTGGGCTACGAAACATTGATACAAGCTAAGCCTCTCGTAATGAATTGATGATTGAAGAGGAATTGAATCATTTTCTTAAAAATTATCCAAGTTGACAAAGACACCCCAATTTAGCTGCTTCTGTTATGAGGAGCAATTGTAGTATGTTCTCAACTAATCGCATTTACTCCTCCTTTTCCCTTCTTCTTCACCGAAAAATAATCATTCTCCTTTATTACCCTGCAAATATAGGTGAGCCCCTCCTTTTTAAAAACACTACGATATTATTTCAGCGTTACCCTCAATATGTAGCTCTTAGCGCTATATATAAATACTAAATACCCATATACAGTCTATTAGGTTATGACAATTTATACGTCGATAGATCATTCTGATGAATATTTAGTTACTACTAAATAACATATCTTTATATATAGTTTCTTATATATATAACCCTTAGGACTGCGTTTAATGTTTTCCGTTATTTTATTCTTAAACTATTTCTATGAGACTTGTTCCAACTTCCATAGGCGGTGAGGGGGAGGCAACTTCATGCATGCGTAGTTGCTTTATGCCAAGTACGTACCTTAGAGATCTATATCAATTCAAGTACCTTATTTAATGAATGCTCCAAAATTCCTTATGCGTTGACTTTCATCCCTATTACTTTTAACCTACGTGAAGAAACATAGAAATTTGTCTAAACTTATGTCGTTTTCTCTTCATGAAATAAATGGTCAGGTTATTTTTGATACATAATTTGAGTTGTGTGACGTTCTTTAGAGTGGATGAATTAATACATAATTCGACTGTACATTGGATCAGTCGACTATGTTTATAATTTTTTTTTGTCGATGTTTAAAAAATCCCCCTTCATAAGCGCGCGATTAAACGATGTTAATGTCCTAATGGTCCATCACAATTATTGTCGTACTTCTAAGAACAACTCTAATTAACTGGACATTATTGTTTTATGCATGTACTAAGATCCTAATTAAAGATATTTTCACACACTTGCACAACTAACATAAATATGTATTGATTGATTTTTTATTTTTTTCGAAAGGTAATAAGAAAAAGGATGCACAAATTAAATACTAGGATCCACTCCGCTCGAGAGGCAAGAACGTATTAAATGATGCCTATAGATTAGACATACTAAATTTTGCTGACAACTGCTATATAATTTCATATATCCATCATTCCATTCCAGTTACGCAAGCCTTATTTACAAATTAGAGTTACGGAAGAAGTATTATATATATATTATATTGTCTGCTACGTATATAACGCTCCTTCGTTTCTTAAAGGTTGAAATCTTTTTCTCGTCTTTTTCACAAATGTCATATTAATTGCATCATTTCTCTTCTGAAAAAAGATTTTATTATCATAAGAGATTATTTGATAATAAAATACACCAAATTAGTTGTTTTACTTTCTCTGATCTCTTCATTACTTTTTAAAAAGTGTGTCATTTTGTTTGGTGTCGTTCTTAGAAAAGATATTCACCGTTATCTACTTTTCCGATCTTTCTCGGAAATACATATATTAGGAGTACGTCTCTAATTAACCTCTAATAATCCATGACCATTGTGGTATATCTAGACTTTCAGCTAGCTACCACCAACTTTTAAATTCAATTCGCTTGATTATTAGTTGAACTGGTAATATAATGTGTGCTACATACCAATATACCATCCCTAGTACTTCTTCCACTCCAGCTAGAATGAAGCAACAGACTTGTTTATTATTTCATCTATTTACTAATTACAACTTCTTGCATAAAATATAATAATACTATCATTTTAATTTAGAGTCGGTGACTGCATTATTACCTTTGCAAATAACCTAACCGTTATTTATATGACAATTTGGTATTAATAAAAAGAAGTGATCTGATGCGAGTAAATAAAACTTCTTAAAATAGAAAATCAATTCAAATAAAAGGAAACCGCAGAAGCATATATGTATACTTGTAATGGAGCTCAGAGATAGCTTCCCGACCCCTTGCTTTCATATGTGCAACGGATTTGTATTAATGTGTTACAATAATTATCACCATTTGTGACCACCTAACTTATAATGTGATTGATAATTCGATATCGTACATTATGGCTAACCAAAGATGTGAAATCAAACACACATATATGTTCATAGTTCATTCATAAAAGATCAAAATTGGGTACGTCCATAAATGTCAAAAATAGACCTAAAACGCTAGTTGGCCTAGCTACATTTACAYGCACTCAATATCWTAATACGTACTAATGTACTRCCCTTACTCTTTAACACAACGTTGATTATGATTTTCATTTATCTCATTATATTGTTTAGACTTTTGATCTCCSATCCTCAAATCAACTATATAAACATCGACAATGCTAGTACTTGTTTGCACGTATTTTGGGTGCGTTCTTTTCACCTAATTAAAAAGATATAATTTCGATTTAGTTTTGATCTGCTCTGATTCGCTTCAATTAGCTAGATSTATTACTACATACAACAAAGTTCAACCAAGATCAATCCATTCATATACAAGTATATAAATAATACAAGTACAATTCAAATAAATCATAAGTTCGGATCTAATCAATGAAGGGAAAACCTTTATTATTAATCACCATATCACAACCTCAATCAAACTGTAACGTCAACACTCAACACTGAATCACCCAACGTCCATACTAGCATAGTACCATATAGTATATGGTTGCAACCCAAATAAGACCAACCAAAAAGGTCATGAAATAGCAATAAATGTGACGTAAAACGGAGTAGTACACTAGCTAGTACATGCTTATTGCATACGATATAGAACTCAAAATTGTGGAACAATTACAATTGAATGAGTATAATTTCCAGTTTTTATTTTAATTTCAACATATCTGATCACCCATTACTATAAGGCATTCCATAAAAAGGAGACAACCTAAACTGAAAGGCCGTGAAAAAAAGACAGCTAAAATGGGTATATAGCCCATTCAAGAAAATTGATGCACAACATATATACTATCATAGCTTAACTAAATAATGCACTGTAAAATCGGTCCATGACGAAGCTAAGTTAACCGTTGCGTTGATTATTTGGTTTTTTCAGGGCATTACGTTAGCTCCAGCTCATTAAGATATAGATCCTTCTATGAATGCTAAGTTTTCTTTCTTTTAGTCGTTCGATAAGCTAATTAAGTTATAGTGTTGAGAGAAGATTGTCTTAGCTTTAATTTTTAACCCCATTTAACTTTCTATATATTTAAAAGAAAAATTGAAAAAAGAAGGTTGAATTCGTTGGTTGATTAACTCTCCAACGACCTCTGTTGGCATTTAATACTTTGCTGTCTTCTTAGCTGGTCAGTACACTGCTGCATTACTATTACTACTTCTTCTAACACTAACACTACTTATTGTTCATTCATTCATACTTACAATATATATAATGTGAGTGTTTATATTCATATTTCATTCATTCATTCATATTATCATCTTCTTTCTCATTATTTTTTCCCACCCTAATTTATTGCTCATCTGTCCCTCATTTCTCCCCCTTTTCTCTCTTTATATACCTCCCTTCTTTTCTCTCTCTCTTCCTCACTSACTCACTTTCTCTCTCCTTCTCTCTTGTTACATTTTCAAAAAAAAAAAAAAAAAAATCAGTTTTCGTAGTACATTGTTATAAATAAAGAGAAAAATGGATGTAAACACAATTTTGATGATACTATCACTGATTACGGTGTATGTGGTCTGGTTCAGATCAATCCTACGGCCGTTGAAGGGTCCACGTGTCTGGCCCATAGTGGGCAGCTTACCGGGCCTGATAAAGAATCGCAACCGCATGCACGAGTGGATCGCCGAGAACCTCCGCTCGTGCGGCGGCACGTACCAGACATGCATATGCGCCGTCCCGTTTTTGGCGCGAAAGGAGGGTCTCGTGACTGTCACGTGCGATCCTAGGAACCTTGAGCACATTCTCAAGGGTAGATTCGACAATTACCCTAAGGGTCCTACGTGGCAGGCCGTTTTCCATGATTTGCTCGGAGAGGGGATCTTTAATTCTGATGGCAACACGTGGCTGTTCCAGAGGAAGACCGCTGCGCTGGAGTTTACCACCCGGACCCTGCGTCAAGCAATGGGCCGCTGGGTGAATCGGGCAATTAAAAATCGATTTTGCCCCATTCTTAAAGCGGCCCAAGTTGAGGGTAAGCCGGTTGATCTACAAGACTTGTTGCTTAGGCTAACCTTTGATAATATTTGCGGGTTAGCCTTTGGGCAGGACCCGCAAACCCTAACCCCCGGGTTACCCGAGAATAGTTTCGCGATGGCATTTGACCGGGCCACGGAAGCTACCCTCCAACGGTTTATTCTGCCCGAATTTATTTGGCGGTTCAGGAAATGGTTGGGTCTTGGTATGGAGGTCACTTTAAAGCAAAGCGTAGCACACGTGGACAAGTATTTGACAAATATCATTAATACACGTAAGCTAGAATTGTCAAGTCAGCAGGAAAGTGGGGTCCACGATGACTTGCTGTCACGGTTTATGAAGAAAAAGGAGGCTTACTCGGACAAGTTTCTCCAACAAGTGGCACTTAACTTCATCCTAGCTGGACGCGACACATCCTCCGTGGCACTTAGCTGGTTCTTTTGGCTGGTCAGCAACAATCCACGTGTAGAGGAGAAAATCCTCCTCGAGATTTGCACCGTTTTGACGGAAACACGTGGCAGCGACGTTACTAAGTGGACTGACGAGCCCTTACAGTTCGAGGAAGTTGACCGATTGATATACCTCAAGGCAGCACTCTCGGAGACGCTCAGGCTATATCCTTCGGTCCCCGAGGACTCCAAGCACGTGATCGCAGATGACGTGCTCCCCGATGGCACGTTCGTGCCAGCGGGGTCCGCGATCACGTACTCAATTTACTCGACCGGGCGAATGAAATTCATATGGGGCGAAGACTGCCTAGAGTTTAGGCCCGAAAGGTGGTTATCATCAGACGAGACCAAAATGGAGCTACACGACGCGTTCAAGTTCGTGTCGTTCAATGCAGGGCCTAGGATCTGCCTAGGAAAGGACCTCGCCTACCTCCAAATGAAGTCGATATGCGCAGCGGTGCTCCTCCGGCACAGGCTGAACGTGGCGGCGGGGCACGAGGTGGAGCAAAAGATGTCCCTAACCTTGTTCCTAAAGAACGGGCTAGTGATGGACGTAAACCCAAGGGATTTGTCACCAATTGTTGCGAAAATAAACCGAAATCAGGTTGCGCAACTTGGTTGATGAAATTGCGACCATAATTGAAAGGTTGTTAGAAGGTGATATGATGGTGAACCAGTTGGGAGGTGGAGGTTATTGTGAATACGACGATGCCAGAAAAATTAGAGAAAAAAAAAAGGCATTAAATACTATTTGGTTACATTTTGGTATATTTATGAAGAAATAAAGCGACATTTACTTACTTTGATTTACAAGAAACGGTTTTAAGGTAATACTGCATTACTACTAGATGATTGATATAAAAGTTGTGTACAAGTAGTTGTTATTTCATACTGATAAAGCTAGTTTGTTACTATTCAATACTCATTTTCTCAGTTTTCCATTTTTCACACATCAATACTTTATTTCAGGTTTTTTCTTCAATTCCTTGATCATAAATTTCTCTTTTATTCTGTATACTATACTATACTGTATTGTATATGCTATTTGAAAGAATAATGTGTATGAATATTTATTACAAGCTAAGTTTTGCGTGATGAGTTTCATCCCCCTATATAATCTTATTTGGTAGGTATATATGACTATATGAGTATGGTGAATATTCAACACTGTCAATTAAGGCACCAGCTTTACTTTCTTTAGACTAGGACGATTATGGTCTTTTTTCAATTCAAAGATATGTAGTTACGGCTAAGTCAATGATTTYYGCATTYCATGCTAATATTCGCATTCCATTTTAACTACGGCTTTGGMAGTCGCCAAAGCGGTCGCGAAAGAGGAGTGCRGAAATCAGTTCCCATTCGGCTAATTATCATTGATTTTAGTTTAGTTGACCTTGCGATGGATGATAATTGTAAGATACGGAGTACATTTTATTATATGAAAATAGAAACGAATATGTACTTTTGTTATTTGTTTTTGTTTAATGTATATTACGAAGTACTTTGTAAATCGAATTGCAACAAACGACCGGATGACATGAAGTGTTTATGACTTACTAATCTAACCAAGTAAACATTGATAGAAAATTAGAGCTTGTTAAATACTCCTTAACTTGATCGCTATTCATCACCTCAATTCATATTTGAATTCTTCACACACCCCCACCCCCACCCCTACCCCTACCCCTACCTCCACACCCCCATGAACTTAGCCCTCATTACAAACTTGTAAAGACATGCCCCACCCACCCTCCCCAAATGTACCACGTATCTTACAATTATCATCCATCGCAAGGTCAATTAAACTAAAATTAACAATAATTGGCCGAACACGTAACTATATATCTTTGAATTCAAAAAAACCATAATCGTCCTAGTCTAGAGCTTGTTAATTTCTCCTTAACTTGGGTTGCTATTCATCGTCTCATTATTTCTTGAATTCTCCGCTACACCTCCACCCCAACCCTACACTCTCCACCCTCCTACCTCCACTCACACCCCATGAACTTCAGCTCATTGCAGAACTTGGCAAAAACAGCCCCACCCACCCTCCCCCTCCCCAAAAACCACGACTCAGCATCACATAAACCTATGCAACCATTCCGCACCCCTCACCCTTTAGAATCCCAACCCCCAGCACAACCCCCCCCCCCCCATGAACTCAACCCTCATCGCAAACCCAACATGACAACGAACCCCACCCACCTCCACCCTCACCCTACAAAACCCCATTTCCATCACATACCCCCCCCCCCCCCCCCCCCCAAAAAAAAAAAAAAAAACCCAAAAAAAACCCCCCAAAAAAAAAAAAAATAGCCTACCACGAATTGAACCCCATCCAACTATATATGGTACCCAACTAACCCAAGAAACCTGATTCTTAATTTTATAAAGACAATAGTGTAATTAAAATTGGGCTATAGAATCTAAAAATGGAGGAAAATAAACGATAATTTATTGTGTCAATTAATATTAAAATAATTTTATCACAAATTCATAACTTTATCCAAATTTCTCCTTTGGTTGGATGGGTTACAATACTCGAGTAAAAAAAAGCAATTAGATATTAGTGGAAAAAGGTAATGCTTCTATATATATACAACTCTTAGAAATGCATATACATTTTTCCATTAATATTTAATTGATTTTTTTTTTGTAAGGACCTTTATCAATTTTTCGTTAATTTTGACATAATTTAAATTCATTAAAAAGAAAATCTCTTTTCAACCAAAAAAGGGGTTTTAGTGTACATGTGATCTATAATTCTATATAGTTGACTGTTGTTATGAATAATTCTTGATCTCTTAATTAAGTAGTCTGTCATGCAATAACGCTATTTGGTTGTTGATTAATCAAAGTTACTTGGAAAATTTGTGAATAGATTACGATAATTAAGAACCAAATTTACATATGTTAGTTGACTAAGTTTTAAGGTTGACTTAGTTTATAATACTCAAGTCAAGCACTTAGCTTGATGCACAAGCTGATCAWATAACTARCTACGTATTCGTATATATATACGACTATACGAGTATCTATTATAGAACAATACTACACTCAACGCGGTAGAGTGATATAATCTAGTTTAATTATTAATTAATTAATAATTAAGTAGAAGTGTAGAACTAATTAATTAATTAAACTTAAGAGTGATTAGGACTACGATAACGCAAGCTAAGAGTCAATTTCGTGTTAGGTTATGTATGTTTGGTGCTTGTGATCTTAGTCACATCCTCTCCTAAGTTTAATTTATGATTTAATAACTTCTAATAATCTTCTTCTACATCCATTGAAAAGAATCATAGGATGATGCCATACGTGAAATTGACCCCGATTACGAAAGATTATTTTTATTTAGAATTCACGCGTTTAATTGTTTGGATCATCATACACGAACGCAACACAAACAAATACTCGTACAATATTATATAGTATTATTTATACTTCATCTATTATACTCCGTACTCCATTGAAAAGAATGATAGAATACGCAATTGTTATTAGTGAATCATCTCACCATAAATTTAAACTAATGTTTGAACACAGTACATCCCATGAATATTACTCGTAGAGTCGTAGTATATAACCTCAATTCGTCAATCATGCATTAGTGACCCTAAARATTATCATTTAGGCCATGTTACTTTCAGTTTAGTTAAATTTCATTCAATATCTTTYCAATTCATTATTATATTATTACTAAGTTCGTTTCATTCTATTCAATTTAGGTACAATTTATTCCAAAGATCGAAACCGAGCCTTAATTTGTCAATTAAATGTCCTAGAAATATAACATAATGAATTACTAATTTAAGTGCAATTAAAGAGATCAGATAAAAGATTGGATCTTGTATGAAAAGTGTATACCCCCATACTCTATTAAATTGTGCATATTCCTCATTTCGATATTCTCTATTGAAGTGTGCATACTGTATTTTTTTTTTTTGTATTTTATGACATGCATTTGCATATATTCTTATATATGGTTGGATGTAACACTTTATTTAAAAAACTTTTCCCCCATTTACACATTTTCTCTTCAATTATTTATTTTTGTTTTTTTATCTCACTTACGTTATAGTACACTATTTAAAAAATTCTAAAATAGTAAATAAATACTTCAATAGAGTATCAATACAAATAATATGAACATGCAAGAGTATAAAATTCTAATTTGTAATATTAGGAAAAAAAAACACGTACTTTAAACAATGAAATTCCTTACTAACTTAATTACTAAGTACTCGGGAAGAAATTCCTTCGAAAGGTGAATATGAACACATGCTAATAACTTTTWTMATTTTTGGAGGATTTGTTTTGCTTGACAAAAAAGCATACGACTTGTGTAGGAGAGACCATATAAATGATATAATCGGTTTCATATCTGACCAACTTCTAAGTCAAACTCAAACTTTATCGTTTGAAAATCGATCAAAAAAAAAGATTAATCGTTTGGAAAAGTCAAATTTCGTGAAACATAGCTGAATATATTCAAGGAGCATACTAAGCCATGCATTTCGCTCTGCTTGCTTCAAATCCACAACCATCACACAGCTGAACAGGCTTGGTGTCGACGGTCCTAGCATTTTGACTACGTTGACACGTGCGGCACATTCTAGCCTTTTTGAGGCAAAAATGCTAGCCTAATGCAGAAAGGAGGCCATGCATGCACACATCAACACAATAACTTCGTTTAGAGGTGGGCGTTTGGGGCTTCTGGGTGACCAAGCAAGTTGAGTCAGATACAAGCGGGGCCATATATACGTCAAGTTTCTTTTAACGACTATGGACTTTTGGATGAGAATGCTTGAACGCAATAATGCAAAGCAAATACGATAACTACAAAGATATAAAAACCTTAAACATTAAAGCAATGGTTGGAAGAATCTTTCGTGAATATACTCGCCTCATATATCACCTTTCCCTAAAGAGAAATTAAATGAATAATACTACATCTCCCTCTAAGGGACACCCTAATTGAACTTAAACCATACAAAAACAACATAATCTAAAACTCTAACAAGAAACGTTTGTGGGGAGTGACACGCATGAAGCGCTCACAAAGGCGAGCCTCTAAACTTAATGAAAATATTGAAAAGGGTTTATTTAATTTGGATCCTAACAACTAGACACTCGTTAAACCCACATACATGTTTATCATGACGTGCTTAATTGTACTTGCATGTTTATGCCAATTTTTATAAAATTCTCTTGAATTTAGTTGTGCCTATTGCTTTAATTAAGTCATTTTTGTAGCTTCATGTTTTTAAGATTAAAAATGTCGTCTAATCTGAACTATGCCCTAATTGGCACAATAACTTAAATTTTGTTATGCTATATGCCTAGCTTGTGCATGTAACATGTGGTGTTATATTTTTTTTTTTGTCTTGCATACATTGATCATCGATAAAGTCGAATAATTTAATGTCGTATTTAAGGATAAGTCTTATTGGAAGTAAAAAACTACTCGTGTGTTTTCTTATAAGATGTCCAAATTTCAATTACAAGCTTCTCTGTGGACTTTTTCTTTATTCGATCTATTGTTGTGTGTATTTATTTATTGAATGAAAATTAAGAATAAAGTTTTTATAATGTTAGTGGAGTAAAAAAAAAACAAAAATAAATTATAGAGAGAATTTATAAATGAAAAAAAAACAAGGAACAAAAAATAAAGAAAAAGTAAGTTGAACYTTTTCAAAATATAATAAAAGCGAGAATATAAATACATGGCACCACCGGTTATATGGTATAATCTCCCTCGTTTTTCACATTGGATCCCCAAGACCRTCATGAAAAATTGAATTTGGTTGTACTATAAAATTTGCCGATAAAAAAGCATACTCAAAACAAAATTAATTAATTTATAKTTATCGATCAATAGGAAACATCTCAATAAAAAATGCACTCATTAATGAAATAATGATAGTGAGAAAAGTGAGGAAAATTGTGAGTTTTAGGGTCTATTTATATTAATTAAGTGAAAACTCGTAGACTAGATTGAACTAAACTGAACTAAGTAATAATAATAATGAGATGAGCTGAATTGAATTGAATTAAATTGAACTAAGTAATAATAATGAGCTGAGCYGAATTGAACTAAATAGAATTAAATTGAACTAACCTGAACTAAAAATAAGTTGAAGTAGATATGTCAYGTAGTAATACTAATGAATTGAGTTGAACTGAGTTAAAYTGTCACTTAGTCACAAAACTAGAGTATCGATAGTGAGAAAAGTAAGGAAACAARTGAGTTTAAGGGCCTGTTTACATTAACTAAAAACTCATGAACTGAATTGAWTTGATTARAACTATACCGGACTGAATTGAACTTATTGATARTCGCGTTAAATTGAATTGAAATTAAAWTGRAGTAAACATATGTTARCTTTATTAAAACATACTGAAAGGATACTCAAAAATGGAATAAAGTATTATACACATTCAACATGAAACATTCCAATGAGAAAAATACGAATTCAAATATGGGAAAGTATAGCAATTATTAATATCTCCTTAAATACATGAACTTGAAACTTAACGACCAGACCTTGTTTCTTTGGACTTATGATACTTTCTTCGTTTTTTTAGATATCYCAATTTTCATTCTAGGAAGTTTGGAATTAGTTGTCTCCCTTTGATTTTTTTTTCCATTTCAAGACATGGAACCACAATAAATTATCATATAATTCTCACTCACTTTTAACTTTTTTAGGGTTCACAACATCTTCTTTCTACCCCTCTCATCTATGAGTCCACATACTTTATTAAATTACCCATCTAATCACTTACACCAAAATTTTACCTCAAAAACCACAAAATCCAAAGTGGGACAACTAAAAAACGGAGGTAATACATAAATTTAGTTTAGTTTAGTTCAATTTATTTTAATTCAGTTACCTAACCTAATTTTTCTTCTCTCATAAAATATTCATTTCAGTTCAGTTTAGTTCAGTCTAGTTCAGTCCAAAGAAATAGAAACTGAATTGAGCTGAAATGAGCTAAACTGAAATTAATTTGATGTAAACATGCAATTTAATAATAATAATAATAATCTGAACTGAGTTAAACTAAATCGAACTAAACTGGATTAAAATTAAGTTAAAGTAACATATCTTAACTTTATAAAAACACATTAAAAGCACACTCAAAAAAGGAATAAAGTATTATGTAAATACAATTTTCTTCTTTTTTTGAAAGGATAAGTACATCAATTATTAGTATCTCCTTAAATACAACTTCTAAAACAACATTTTTAAAGGAAAGATATCATTAACAAATCATACCTTATCAGCCATCACAAAAAAGGAAAAACAAATTATATAACCCCAATCTCTTTTGTGGACCGTTGGATGATCAAGTACTTGACGTCACACAATCCCAAATGAACGTGGGCGATGATGTCAGTATTTTCCCACAATTCTTCCATTTTTTTTAATTAACAGTGTCGTATTTCTTGGGGCAAGGTCTTCCTTGTTTCAAATCAAAAATATAAAAACAAAAACAAAAACAAAATCACAAATTATTTTGTTTTCTCTTTGTTTCAGGAAWACTGTCACTCATCATCACATTTCACCAGGTAACTTGTTCTTCATTAATTACTAATGTTAACACTTTACTTGCTTTAATTCAGGTGTCATAATTCTGGGTTTTAATTTTTGTTACAAATGGTTTGGTTTTTGAATTGTGTTTGACATGGGAGTAAATGACTAAACAAGTTTACTTGTGTGTTGTTTTACTTCGACATTGTTTGACTGGAAAAAATTATTGTATTTGTGTTGCTTGCTTATGTTTGTTGAGTTTTGACTTGGTCTGCTTGTTTTGGGGTTTTGTTGGAATTTGTCAATGTGATTGTGATGAATGGGAATGTGATAGTGTTTGTTTATAAAAAGCTGGTTTCTGAGAATGATTTTTGGAAGTGGGGTTACAAGATTTTCATCAAATTGCTGAATTTTATTTCCTTTCACAAAGAAAAAGGAAAAAATATGGTTGCTGGAATGAAAGATGAGATTTTTTTGGCTAAGAGAGTAATTTAAAAGGTATTTGCTGATATATCCATTTCATGAATTTGTTATGGTTAGTGTAATTAATTGGGTGAAGCTTTCTGTGTACACTTTAGTTTAATTAGTAGGAGGAATGTGGTGCAATAGTGGTTTCATGGTTTGCATATTCATATTGTACGAAGTACGTGAAATGGGTAGAAAATCATGAGAATTAATTGCTTGACAATGTAGATAGGCTTTTTGATCATAACAACCACCCTTTTTGGAAGCTGATTTCACTGTTATCTAATTATGTTATATTATTTTTTTTTGAGTGATTTTTGGTATATTTAGTCTGCTTCCAGAGGTGGCAATGTGTATTTTCTACTTTCCATGGGTGGTTCACGCCACGATTATCGATGTATGTAGAGAACTAATACAAATTTCTGGAGGTAGTGTCTGAGGGCTCTGATGGAGGTTTGGTTTTGATGGCTTGTCCTAGGTTACACACTCTCACAATCTCACATATATATTAAGAACTATTGGTTGTAGTTTTAAGACCTTACACATTGAAGTGTCATGGGGAGTGAAGGCCTTTTGCTAGGAGTTAAGGACTTGAGAATCTAACAATTCTGGATTTAAATGTGAGCAACAAAATTGAGAGGATATCTTTATATATTAATTCTAATTGCCTCAATTTGGCAAGTGAGGCGATTAAAAAAAAAAACAGAGGAAGTATTGAAATTCTATAGCTGTTTCAATTGCTGGCTACTTCACATTGTTTGTCAACTTTATGGCTGTGGGTGTCTTACTATGATGACAACATATCAATTCTGTTGCATTCTCCGTGAAATAACTTGTTGACAGGTTTTTTGTGTATAAAATGTTGTTCTTTATAATATAATTTTGTATGATAAACTGTAGAGTCTGCTGAATATTATACTTAATTATGTGCATTTGCTCATAGGTATGGCTCCATGGTGGAGAAAATTTAAACGTTGTACGGAAGGTAAGAAATCTGTTAAGTCTCGATACTCTAATTATGAAAAAGGWKCAATTTTTTCACAGTCAGCAGYACGGTCATTGCAAGTATCTCGCTGCCATAGTTTTTCCAACCAGCCTCATACTCAAGATCTTCCACCTCCTGAAAACGACTCACCGAGCTTTGAACTGGGTGGATTCTCTAAGACTTTACCAAATTCTCCTCTTTCTGGACATGGAAATGATCCTAAACAGCCACTTGCTCCGGATGCATGGGGAGACTTGGCTACTGCCTCTGTCTCTAGTGATAGCTCCGTTGATACACATGATCAACATGATTCTCAGCTCTTGAGCCGTCAGGCATCTGACTATGAAAGTGAAAATGTAACAGCTGTCAACAGCCCTTCCAGGTGAGCATTTCCACCAGGGACTTTCTTCTCAATAAGTAATGTTGAACTCAACTGGATGATGTTTTATTAGTCTTTTCATCTTCATATTAAGTCATTAAGATTTTGAACAAATTCTTTCCTTTAAACATGTAAAAGGCACCGGGATAACTTCACTATTATCAGCCGGAGAATCCTAAAGGACCAAAAGAAGCCAGATATCCTTCCATCTGAGGATCACATTCCTATTACAGAAAGGGGACCTTTTGGTACTCAAGTGACCRAATTGCAGATTGCTCCTCGTGCTAGTTTCTTCGGTGTTTCAGACAGCAATATTACAAGTCCTTCACGCAGTCCAGTAAAAGCTTGTGACCTTGAGCAAGTGAAATCTGGTTCTGGTATAGAAACACCTTGTTCAGATATGAATTTGGTTGGATCTGGCCGTTTCTGTCATCTGGATTCTGATCAAATCTTAGGACCTAGTGCAGTTACAGATATGTCTTTCATCTGGCCTCATAGCTCAGAGTGTTCACCAATACCAAGCCCTAGAGTGCTTAGCCCAGGTCGAGGATGTCATATACAGAGTGGTGGTGCAACTCCRTTACATCCTCGGTCTGCTAGGTTTTRCACTGAGTTGTCCGTGGATAGGCAAGACAATGTAAAACCTGAGAGTCATAAACTTCCCCTCCCCCCTGCAACAGCAAGTTCTTGTCCATTTTCATCTTCATCTTCAGCTGTGAAGTCTCTTACTCCAAGAAATCATGGTCAAGCAGAAATGTCGACAAGCCCTGTCTCTCGCTGGAAGAAGGGTCGCCCTATAGGAAGTGGCACATATGGCCAAGTTTATCTGGGTTTCAACAGGTTTGTTATTATAATCTTTCATTTATTGCAATATTCGATCTGTTTGATAGTGGTAATATTTTCATTTCAGCCACTTCATGTAATTCATTTTACAATTACATTTGCCTTAATGCCTTTGAACCTTTCTGAACTTTGATATTCTTGATTTTTTTTTAAAAAAATAATAATAATTTCAGATTGTTTGCATCTGAATCTTCATTTCTTAATTGTCAGCGACACTGGTGAGATGTGTGCAATAAAAGAAGTTACATTGTTCTCTGATGACTATAAGTCAAAGGAAAGTGCACAGCAACTAGGGCAAGTATGTCTTTAACTTTTTATTATGTTATTATATATAAAAARTCATGCAAGAAAATATAAATTAGGAAATATGCTATATGTTGTTGACATCAGGATACAAGATTATCCTTGTAAATGTAACTCATTATTAATAATTGAAATCAGCTCAGCTCTCTTTATGTCCTTTTGGACTTGTATCATTTAGGAAATAATTTGTGCTTGTTGATAACATGACAGGAAATTACATTGCTGAGCCGCTTAAGACATCCAAATATTGTGCGCTATTTCGGCTCTGAAATGGTAACTCATGCTAGATTTTACTTTTATTATAATTATTTTTCAAAAAGTTTGTTATTGTCACAATGGTTACGTTGAGTCCAGTTACTGTCATCCTCAAATTGTTAGTTTTACATTTGGTCTCATGCTGCTGTATTATGTTGTTGTTGTTGTTGTTAGTATTGTTATTGTTATTGTTTATTTTGGGCTAAGGAAAGGCTGTTCTATATTATTTATCTATGAGATTCCAATCCATTGCAGGTTGACAACAAATTGTGTATATATTTGGAATATGTCTCTGGTGGTTCTGTTTATAAAATTCTTAGGGAATATGGCGAGCTTGGTGAATCTGCTATACGTAGCTATACACAGCAAATATTATCCGGACTTGTGTATTTGCACTCCAAAAAAACAGTTCACAGGTTGTTATTGCTAAAAGTTCATTGCTTGTACTTGCTTCATTATTCTGCCATATTTGTTTTAGTAATCTCTTAAATGGGTGATGTTGTTATATGTTGTGCAGAGACATTAAAGGAGCCAATATACTTGTGGATCCAAGTGGGCGTGTCAAGTTGGCAGATTTTGGCATGGCGAAGCATGTAAATAACTATCCACTGTTTGCATGCTCCTGTGATTTTGTGAATACTTCTAACATACAATGTAATGAATAATTTATCGGAACCATAACACAGCAGAGCATCATGTCTGAAGAGTTGGGGCAATTTCTCTGTAGTAGTAAAGAAAACTAGAAAAGAATGTAATGCTATCCTTAATAGTGATTCATGTCAAGATAGCTGGACTTGAAAATTGAACTGAATATGTTAGTTGAGGATATCCTGGTTTGTGACCTACTATGATTGTGTTTTGCATTATCTGTACATAAAGTCTTGAGTTTAAGGACTAATGTGACACACTTGTAGATCACTGGGGGATCTTGTCCATTGTCATTCAAAGGAAGCCCATATTGGATGGCTCCTGAGGTTAGTTACAACTCTTTACCTTGTGCTCTGTTTGACCCCTGGATCTACGCTTTTAGAAGTTTTTGACAKTTTCTTCTTTTATCCAGGTAATTCAGAATTCGAATGGGTGCAACCTTGCTGTTGATATCTGGAGTCTCGGGTGTACTGTAATAGAGATGGMAACGACAAAACCACCATGGAGTCARTATGAAGGGGTGAGTGATCAGAGTTTGAGAATTTGAGGAGTTATATGATGCCTCCTTTGTTTCCATTGTTGCAACATTTTGACCTCTGCACTATTCACATGCTAACTTTGACAATTAAATATTCCTATTTGTATATAATATATTGCACGGCATTTAATTAAGTAATATACTGCTGGATTACTTTATATGCATATTTTTAGAAAATCTGATTTATATATRTAATTGAACTATTAATGTTCGATTTTATGCCTTGGTAAAAGTGAAAGTCAAATTGTTGCAATTATWTTTATGCGGAGGATGTAAATGATAGATAATCCATCTCAAGACTATGAACTTGCTTATGCTAGCTCCAAGTCATATCTCWTTTATTTTCTTGTGATWCAAGTTCTTGGGCATTGTATTTCTTGATGGATACCCTTCCTCTCGACTGGAATAATGAGTTTGATCTTTTTTCTTTCCCTTTTTTGTGTTGTTCTGAAGGTTGCTGCTCTYTTTAAGATTGGGAAYAGCAAAGAACATCCTCCAATCCCTGATCATCTCTCAGAGGAAGGGAAAGACTTCGTTAGGCAGTGTTTGCAGCGAAATCCTCAAGATCGTCCTACAGCTATCCGGTTATTGGAGCATCCTTTTATCAGGAATGCAGCTTCTTCTGAAAGATGGGTGCAAATTTCAGATCCTATTGAGCCAACCCATTCAGCTGAAAAATACAGGGTATGTTTATTTTTTTAGTTTTCGGGAATTATCACATGACACAGCTCATGGTTAAACTAAACGTAATTACAGTGGATTGCATGAGACTTGCTTTTAGCCATATTAGTAGATATTTGGAAGCTGTTAACATGCTTTGTGTGCCATGGGCAGGGCTTTTATATTTTTTTAAAAAAAAWTCTTGAAAGTATTGGACTTTTAGGGAATGGACTAGGTTCTAATTGTGTTAGGATTTAACATGGCTAGACGTATTTGTCATTGGCAATATGGAGTATGGACAATGAGTGAAGTAGATGGTGCCATGGTGGTTAATAAAGGATGATGATGATTACGAATGATTTGATGGAATTAACTCAAACTAAGATAGGTATTATGTTTTCAAGAGGCTTGATCTCTCTCAATACAAGCTAATGTGGCTTGTTAATTCCCAAGAGCTGACACCCAATTAATATTCTATATGATTTTCCCTCTCTAATTTGCTACTATTTATAGAGATTACCCCTATATAATTAACTCATTTTCCAAACAACTTAGCAGCCTCTATTAGTGTCTATATTCGTCTACAAGATTATAACAATAAAACTACTGGTTGATTCCCTATTTGCCTTGTGGATGGTTTTTACTTACTGTGAAGGTAATGTGGAGTTCTTGAGCATTGGCCTGAACTTTGTGCCTGATTTCCAGTTGTATGTTTCTTAATGTCCTTGCATGTTGTGAATTTATGACGGATCATTGTCTTGGAGTGAATATTACTTAATTGCTATGTTACTCGGACTCTTTCATTTACCTCAGGTGTCCGTGTCGACATGCCTCGTGTCAGACACCGACGACACTTCATTTTATAACTAAAAACACTACTTTTTCCAAGAAAATGGGCGAGTCTGACGCTTGACACTGACATCGACACATGACATTTCATCCGAGTCCAAGTAACATAGCTTAATTGCTCTCAAAAGATTATAGTTTGGGAAAATTTGTCAATTACGGCCTACTTGGTAGTCATTAATAAAATTGATTTTAAAGTATAATTAAACCAAGGGAAGTATGGTTATATTTGCAAGAGTGAAGCAAACTCACCTTAAACCTCACTCTTATACTTGTGTTTTCTCCATGAATTTTTATCACCAAATGGGGGTGCTATTGGGTTGGAAGGAAAACTTATGAAGAAAAATAGATGTTATGGGATGAATTAGCATTGCCATGGGAAATTGGGAACATAGATTGATTTGAAAAACTACCAAGCGGGCCATCGTAAGGGTTATGCTCTTTCCTGTCTGTGACTTCTGTCCGTCTTTTCCAAGTTGCTTGCATAATTTCTTCATGCCAACTTTGTGTTATGAGTAAGACTAYCGATGTAGATGACTGGTGACGTCATTTTGTGTTTGTTGGTTGGGGTTAGTTGAGAGGCAGGAATCAAGTACAGAGCACACTAGATTTATATAAACAGCTCTGTAATTAATAAATGCTTGTTTTGCTCAATCTATTGCATTAACATATCCCATGCATGCATGATGCTTATTGTGTTTGTGAATTTGTTTTAAAAGATATATTCCATTATATTAATTGAGTTTTGTTTTACATGGTTTGTAGTGTAAAACCTTGAGCTTATTTTTTGGTTACTATATCAGGGCAAGGATTCTGTAAAAACAATTTCGAGCTTAGACTTGGAAGGAATGCCTACGCAGTTGTCCAAGGATTCAAAGACTGGACCCGGATCCAGGTTTTCTTCCTCTCTCCTTGTGCTTTGCTTCATAATATATCTAAAATCTGAATCATAGTTTGGGACAACCTTGGCATTATAATGGGTTGAATGTGGCTTTTTTCTACTCTTGAGTTTGTCTGCAAGGCCTGTGACTCTGATACTAATTCAAATCAGTAAGATATGCCTCTTCGGCTTATCCCTAATTGTTGGTCTGTAGGATGCTATTCGTTTCATTCTAACTTGGTGTTGCTCTTCTCAAAATTGTGCACTCTTACCTGTGAAAAGAAATGCATAGTAAAGTCTTCTCACCCTACTSCCTCATTGTTCAACATACTCTAGAGCTATTGGAGTCAGGTTGGGTTTGGATACACCTCAATAACAGAAACTCTCTGGCAGTTTGCTGCTTATATTTGTGCATGGTTTGTTAGATTTTAGGATCTCCCAGCTTTGACTCATGATGATACATTTAAGAAACTGCGTTTTTTTTCCTAATCTGCCCAATCTTTTAGCTTCTCAAATCTGACAATTATCACAAATAAGGTGGATTTGCTTCACAACTTATGTTGCCCCTTCATTGCCTTCAACATTTGAACGATGTACATATGAATGTTCATTGGGCTCAAAATGTGTATAATACACAGGTCTTCCTGAAATCTTGTGCTGAAAACATGCACCTTGTTGGAAAAAAGGCTCCCAGATTTGAACAAAACTTCCTTTTGTTTGCTCGTCAATCACTTTGAACAAAACTTGTAAGTTGCCTTGTTGGTTGTTGTCTTAGATGGCCATTGGAAGGTTCTATCTCTAATATATGCCATATTACAGATATACAAGGTCAAATCTTCTGGAATTAAAGGTGTTAGTGTCACTTGACATTTTGTGGAATAAAGTTGATTAACATTTTGTGAATTGAAGCAGATAAGCACTCCCAGATATACATTTTGTTGTCTTGTGGAATGAATTGAAGCAGAAGAACATTATATCAAAAGTCCTAAGTGGCTGTTCTTGTTTGCTTTTTTGCAGGAATCCTCATATGTCAAAACATATATCATGTCCAGTTTCTCCTATTGGTAGTCCTCTTTTGCAACCAAAGTCGTCACAGCCAATGTGCAGGAGGTCTCTTGTGGCCAGCTATCAGACTGCTKCAGGTTCAACGACTCCTCACACCAATGGCAATGTTACTTTCCCAGTTAATCATTTGGACCATTCATTGCGCTGTCCACATAATGTTAGGGGAGCTCGAAAACCTCAAAAGAGTCCATATTACTGTGGCAATCCTTCCTATTGCACAAGAAAGCTAGAAATTTTATCTGGTGTTCCAGAGGCCTCACAGATAAATGAAAATATTGCTTCATGCCAATGTGATGCAGAAGGAAGTAAGCCTGTCCCAAGTAATTACCAGAAGCCAGAAGGATTTTGTAATCGACAGTCAATATTAGCTGGACGGGTTTCACAGCAGCTCCTGACGCATCATCTCAACTGACTCTGCGACATGTGATTTAATATTCGCATGGCTTGGTTTGCAGAATTTTTTTGACAGTAATGTAGTGGTAGAAAGCATATTTGTGGTTGTCATTGTCCACAAAGATCATGTCTTAAAAATACCCTGTACGCAAAGGGAAAACAGAACAATGTACATAGGGTCAAAATTTGTTGTTGATTGCTAAATAGCTTAAGCTATGTTTAGCTGTACATATCAATTGTTGCGCTAATGCTTATTTTGATTTTGAACATATACTTTGGCATCCTTTGAAGTTCCTTCTCATTTGGTATTTATTTTATGGAGTAATATGCATTAGCATTACCAAATTTATCAATGGAAAATATCATATGAATAAATTAATGCTGAAAATACTGTGGATGGAAACGAACTAGCATTCGATATCATTCAACAAAGTATTCACTTTTGAACCATGAAACCAGCATGTATTCTTAGTAATGCTTCCGTTAWACATGTACGACTGTACRAGGTCTTATTACACTGGAGGTCAACCCAACTTGCCCATAGRTCTTATTCATGAACCGACACAACAMGACTTAAACTTGTCTGAACTTTAAACTGAAGTCCCACAGCTTCTTAGCTAACTCAACATCTTTAGCCTGGGAGGTTGGCTGGGCTATGTTACTGTCCATAAAATATTCGCCGCTTACTCCCGTAACTTGTGGATGCAATGCCACATAGCAAGAAGTCGCTGCACCCTGTCATGAGACATTACAGTTAAGCAATACTTGTCTWAATCAACTGAAGTACATGMAACTTTTCTGGAAATYCACAATGTTTGAGATACTTACTTGTTCAGCATCTTTCAGCACAAATTTACCAATAGAGTGAATTAATCCTGCATTAAAGCAGCGTGCAAATATAAGTATATAGTACAAAGTACTCCTAAGTCCTAACTCCTAACAACCAAGGAATAATAATTACTACAAAAGTTATATCCTTAGAGGAAGGGGTTTGGATCAATGACTTCAACTTCACTTTTGATCCTTGTTCGAATACTCGTACTATTATTTTCTGACCCTTGCTCAAGTCATACTATTATTTGTTCGAATCCTCCTACCACCTCCCCCATTGTAAATGTACCCGACCCTTGTGGCTCATTCGCACCAAAAAAAAAACAAAAGTTCTAGGGTTGGAAAAGATTGTTCTTGAGGAATGTATCGAACGCTTACAAACTACTTAGAGCCTTGAATTGTAACTGAACAAGCCAAATAATTTGAATAATTATTCCCCTCTGTTTCAAAAGGGTGAGTATGAAAAAAGGAGGCCATCTCTCGGGAATATACTAAAGTCGTGTCTCCCATGACATTTTAGGTAAATAAGCCAATCTTTAGTTAACATTAAGATCATCTTATTTACCTAAAATGTCACGGGAGACACTACTTTGGTATCTATCCAAATTATCCCTTTTTTAAATTCAAAGCTTTGACAAATAATTTCCTAGAAAGAGAAACATTGAAATAAAAATTGAATGTATTTAAAGAATAATCAATTAAGGATAAAGGGGAGTTGATTTTAGTATTTTACTCACAAAATTCCAGGAAATTAACAATGCAGCACTTTGACACTATATTAAGACAATTACCATTGATGAAACTACGGTGGCGAAGAAGATTGGTTGTGATGGATCCTGGGTGAAGTGAATTTGCAGTAATCTGGATTCCTTCTTCCTGTTTCAATAGAGAAAACGGGAACAAGTTGAATGGCATAAGCATTGTACGAATGAATGAAAAGCAGGGGAAGAATTCTGTTGGTTTTTATTTCTTTTATGATAATGAGTGTGCACAATTACCTTTAATCGCCTTGCAAGCTCATTTGCATGCAAAATGTTGGCTAGTTTTGACTGTCCATAAGCCTGCAAGCTGCTGTACCTGCAATATCAGCATTTAAAAATTCAGTGGACAAAATATAGCATACCATCCTCTACAGTTTGTGACTTTCAAAAGACCAGCATAAAATATACTCCYGAAAGTTCACAACTTATACATCGAACTTTTTACATCCTCAAAATTATATGGCATGCCAGAAAAAAGGAAACAGTTACCCTGACTCATCATTTATTTTGTCAAAGCGGATTCCTTCGCTGTAGGTAAACCGATGAGCCTCCGAAGAAACATTGACAATCCTTCCTTCTCTGTTGCTTTCAAGGGCGGTCTTTTTCATGTCATCCAATAGCAGATTTGTCAAATGGAAATGCCCTAGGGAAGAAAACAGTTATTGACTGTATTTTGTGATCAGTATGATGTGCAAAATTCAGTATACACAAGAACCACTCCGGGAAATGATATATCAAGCAATGAATTAAATGAGGGGGTCGGATAGAATAAGTGTCATGGATGATCTGAAGGTGGACTGGTGGAAAGGAGAAAAGAGCAAAGAACTGAGAGTAAGAGATAGCATCCAGAGCGCACCTAAATGATTGGTCGCAAATTGAAGCTCTATGTTGTCTTTGGACAACTGAAATGGGGTAGCCATAATCCCTGCATTGTTACTTGAAACCATTCAACATCATTAACAATCATGTCTATGATAGTATTTCAAACTACGACAACAACCATCATTTGATCCATTCAGTTTACTCACATGAGAACATTGAGAGGCAAGCCCAGGGACTTGAAATCAGATGCAAACTTATCTACAGATGCTAATGAGCTCAGATCCAACTCCATAACATCAAGTTTAGCAGCCGGAATCTCTTCAATTAATTTCTCTTTGAGTTTTTTACCAGCATCTACATTCCTCACCGCCATCACAACATGAACCCCACGCATGGCAAGAGTACGGGCTGTTTCCACTCCGATACCACTAGTTGCTCCTGAAATAATTGATGTCATAAACAGGCATCATCCGCATCAATGTACAATTAAACTTAAGTTAGCTACAAAGACATTCATCTGCAATACATAAACATGGTATCATCACTGCCACAGTGTGAGCAATGCTGCTAAAGTTCAATAAAACAATCACTTCAAATTTCTAGGAAAATGTTAAACATAGCCCTAAAGGCTATGTATAAGACTAYAAGGTGCTTAAAATAGAAATAAAAACTCGAATCAAATATTAATTACGGAGTACATGATAAACACAGATGTATGTCAAACCACAAGATGAACCTTCATCATGCATTAAGGACATCTAAGGAGTTAAACTTGAGCTCAGAAGTGCGTATTACAATATACTCATTGCTTATAARTATCAATAAAACATACCTGTAATGTTCATGAATCATGATAAMCTTACTAAAACAGGCAAATCAACAATACCTAAGAAATAAATTTTGATTGCATAATATTCAATAATATATGGCAAAATAACCATTCATAAACAATAATTATACTAATTGAATTGAATCGAATCGAATCGAATCATGTCCACATCACTGTTGAAATACTTCAGTGATCAAACTGATCACAGTATGATCTCAGCCAAAAAATAAATGATTAATTAAAGTTGGTAGTTTTCCAAAAATGATAATTTTTTTTATTAATTTAGAAAGTTGAATAAATCAAAAGTTGCAATAAATTCAATAAAAACAGAAATATTTATGCATATGTATAAAATAAAAGCTTTAATTTTTTAAAAAATACCAGTAATAACAGCAGTGACGCCATTAGCATCGATTCCTTCAGTAACTTCATTGGCGGTTGAAGCAGCTGAATACCCAGATGCACCTTTCCTGCTAAAAGGCCATATTTTCATCATTTTCGCTCCTTTTTTTCTTCTCTTACACTCTTACTATACAAATTTACAATCTTCAAAATCAATACTTTTCCAAAGTTTTTTTTTTCTTCCAGTTTTTCCCCACAAAATAAAATTAAGAGTTAACAATATAAATCCTGTGTAAAGTTGGGGTTATTGGCTGTTGGGCCAAAAACTTGTACAATGTAAACTTAGGATTGTGGGTTCTCGGTAATTTACACATAAATATTTACAATCGGAAATGAACATTTAGAGTTTGAAATTTGTATTAGGAAATGAACATTTATTTTGTAGTCATGAGCATTTGCTCGGGAACATAATGAGTAATATGATCCCGAAATCATGTAAGAATTTGTGGGTCATGGGGTCAGCTAGATTGGTAAGTCAAACTGAGCCCAATGGGTTGGTCCATATTTGGCTGTTGGGCCAAGAATTGAGCTTAGCCAACTTTGTAATATGGGCATATGGGCATCTCGCACATCACACTATCCATAGTCGATGGGACATCACATGGTCCATAGGCAGGAGTCAAGATCCTTTCAATTTCTTAGAGAAAATGAATGGTTCATTTAAAATCAATGGGTTGTATTACTTGTATACTTGTATGAATAGGAGGATAGAATAAATTTTTGACAATTTTATTTTAATGTTAAATGAGGTGTAAAAATTATAAAATAGAAAATGAATTGAGAGAAATGGAGGGGATCCTAATTTCATAGGCAAAGTCGTTGAACCAAACACAGACGTTTCGACTCTTTCAATAAAATTAGTTCGGATACCTCATTTTCGCGATGTATAATCAACATTTTCGGCTCATGAAATCGTCGTTTTGGCGACTGTTCGAGTTTTGTCAAGGATTTCTCGCACACCTTAAGGGATATGGTGAATGGCCAATCGTCAAGTTTCAGGTCCAAACGACGAGTGTAGTGCCATCGAATACTCATCATATATGATAGTTTTGGGCTCTAATTTTGCGTAGTATCATTGTATAGTTGTGGAACCAAACCACAGAATTTCAGGCTCTTTCTACAAAAATCATTCGAAAACCTCATTTGTGTAATGAATAATCCACGTTTTTCGCCCCTAAAATCGTTGTATCGTTGACACTTGACCATTTGAATTTTACGAATGCGATTTGGTTCGATTCAATTACGATCTAAACCAAACTTTGTACAACCCTAATAATGGGTGTGCTTTCATGAGGCCTAGAAGTTATGATTCACAAGGGTCAAAATTTTCAACACTTATTTATCGTTTTTATGGTTGATTTGTCCTATAAATAAATAAATAAATAAATAAATAAATAACACATGAGCTTCCATGTGTCACTTAACCCAGATTAGTAACAAATACTCATGATTAATTTCGAGTTCTTTCTAATAAGATCGAGCATATCAATCGATGATTTCTAAAGTCTGGCTTTCTGTAAAGTTTACAGTGTACAATCAAGTGATCAACATTTATTCCTGTAAATGGTTGTCATCTTCCTGTCTAATATTGTTCTACAACTTTCTACTTTCTAGTTTCTAACTACTCAATACTTCCTATTTCCTAAATAAGATTGAATAAGATTAAAGGCCATGAATTCTTTTTGGCCCCAAGAAAATCAATCAAAATAGTGGTCAACAACAAAATTATTGAGCATGAATTCCCCTTTGCTAAACTTCACACTCCTCATCTTGCTGATTACAACTTTCTGGATGATAATCCCCTTGTCCATTATATGCAACAAGGGCAGTTCACTCCTCATGTGCCTCAAACAGGCCCAGCCCGTTCCCCTCCTCCCTCTTCTGGGCCGCCAGCAAGCCCAACTCACTCCCCTTTCTCTACGGCTGGGCCTCACTCCTCAGGCCCACCTCCTGTCACTGTCCATCTCCAAGGCCACCCACCACAGCCCAGTTCGCCTCCTCCCAATCAAACTGGGCCGGCCCATCAGCCCCTCTTAGATCCTACTCCAACACTCACACCCGTACCTTTGCTACCCTCCCATTCTATGACCACTAGAGCTCAAAATGGCATCTACAAACCCAACTCCAAATATTTTTCCAACTTAGCTTCCACGACTGCCACTACCATATCTCCTTTACCCAAAGACCCGGTTAGTGCTATTCGTGACCCTAATTGAAAAGCGGCAATGTTAGATGAATTTAATGCTCTAATTGAAAATAAAACATGGGAATTGGTACCTAGGCCACCGGATGTAAATGTTATTAGGTCAATGTGGATTTTTCGTCACAAAAAGAAATCTGACGGTTCTTTTGAGMGGCATAAAGCCCGTCTTGTAGGTGATGGAAAAACTCAACAACAGGGTGTTGATTGTGATGAGACTTTTAGTCCGGTTGTTAAACCGACTACTATTCGTANTACAGACAGGGCTCGGATATGGCTTACATCTTATTATATGTTGATGATATTATCCTTACCGCCTCCTCTGACAGGTTAAGAAAGCATTTCATGGCTCTTTTGAGTGGCGAGTTTGCTATGAAGGACTTGGGTCCTCTCAGTTTCTTCTTGGGGATTSCTGTTACCCGYGATGCTAATGGTATGTTCTTGTCTCAGACTCAGTACGCCAAAGAGATCATCGACAGAGCTGGCATGGCTAATTGCAGCTCCTGTGCTACTCCGGTTGACACCAAACCCAAACTTGGTGCTTCCGCAGGTTCTCCATGTGACGACCCATACATCTAAGTACCGTAGTTTGGCCGATGCTTTACAATACCTCACTTTCACCAGACCAGACATCTCTTATGCAATGCAACAGATTTGTCTACATATGCATGATCCCAGGCACGAGCATATGAATGCTCTCAAGCGTATTCTACGCTATTTACAGGGTACTTTATCTTTTGGTCTTCACCTATGTAAGTCCTCTCTAAGTAAGCTCATTTCTTATACTGATGCTGATTGGGGAGGGTGTCCGGATACTAGACGTTCTACTTCTGGCTACTGTGTTTATCTTGGTGATAATTTGATTAGTTGGTCGTCCAAAAGGCAACCGACTTTATCTAAATCCAGTGCTGAGGCCGAGTACAGTGGAGTTGCTAATGTTGTCTCCGATTCTTGTTGGATCCGAAACTTATTACTTGAGCTTCATTGTCCTATTCATAAAGCAACTCTGGTTTTTTGTGATAATGTGAGTGTTATTTATTTATCAGGAAATCCGATGCAACATCAACGTACCAAACATATTGAAATGGACATTCATTTTGTTAGGGAAAAAGTCGCTAAAGGCGAGGTACGCGTCCTCCATATTTCCTCCCGTTATCAGATCGCAGATATTTTTACTAAGGGATTACCTCGTGTTTTATTTGACGACTTTCGAGCCGGTCTCAGCTTTCGTGATGCTCCCGTTTCGACTGCGGGGGTGTGTTAGAATATAATGTCAATTATATTCTGTTTTATTGTATATATCCATATTTGCCATGTATTTATCTTGTGCATATTAATAGRTAGCTTAGCTGTAGATTAGCTCATTCAGTTCCTAACTATACGGCTTACTCATAGGCCTAACTCTGACTTGTACGCTTGTATATATATTTCGGTTGATTCCTAATGAAAGGCAAGCAATTACATTCTATCATCTTTCAAAAATTAGCAAAATTAATATGGAGTACTCTATGTAGCTTTAGACTAAAAAATTTGAAATATCGATAGTTTCCCACAAAATTGAGTCAAAATTAGATAGTTTTGAACCCAAAAAAAAAAAACTTTAATATAACTATCAATTATTTACTTACTCTTTTTTAGTACGTAGTTGTCACATAAGCCATTTTAATTTTTTTTCTACCTTTTTTTTACTCACGAATTAGAA
The DNA here is from genome assembly GCA_008642245.1 of Bassia scoparia. NCBI lineage: Eukaryota > Viridiplantae > Streptophyta > Magnoliopsida > Caryophyllales > Amaranthaceae > Bassia > Bassia scoparia. The sequence continues at coordinate 132,220 of SNQN01000079.1, forward strand.
GTGAAAACAAATAAGTGTCAAATTGAAATTTTGTAACGTGGTTATAAAAAGTTTCAACATTAGCCTCATATACCTAAAAACTATCAGACACTTTGTTGCAAGAACAATACAAAAAACTGCAAAAAAATGCTGGTTTATATGATAGCAATACCAAAAAAAAAAAAAGAATTCCCCATAGCAAAACACAGTACATAAAAAACCCTGATCATTTACATGCATTTAATCAAGCACAAAATGACTTAAAAATCACAGTAGAATGGAGTTTGACATACATACATAACAAATCCAAAACTAAATACTACAGTTAGAATAAATTAAACTACATAGAAGGCCTGCTGCTGGTGGACTTGAAAGGCATGGCTCTGATAATAATCTGGTGGTACACCGCAGCAAGAGCAGCTCCGATGAACGGTCCAACCCAGAATATCCACTGCAATATTATTTACAACAATAACAAGTTAGTTTTGGACCATGATTTACTAATAAACAATAGTGGAATCCAACTCAACGATGAAGATTATGTTCATTACATGGTCATTCCAGGCTTGGTCCTTGTTGAAGATGATAGCAGCTCCCAAACTCCTTGCCGGGTTGATGCCGGTTCCGGTAATTGGGATGGTCGCCAAGTGAACCAAAAACACTGCGAATCCGATTGGAAGAGGAGCCAATATCTGCAACCATTTTACAAATATGGCCGCATTATATACTCCGTAGTATAGTAAGCATTATATACCCGCTTTTTACTAGAGTAAGTATATACTCCGTAGTATAGTAAGCATTATACACCCGCTTTTTACTAGAGTTTTTTAGGTCAAATGTGGCAAATAACAAGACACCAAGTAATTGTTGCATGCTTGATACTTGCATAATAGAGCTCATCATACATGACCCGGCCTGAAAAATTACGGGTTTTGGACAAAGACTTTTTAGGCCCGAATTAGGGCAGGAACGGGCTTGGTTTTTTCATTTTTGTGTGGGCTTTGGAAATCACTTTTATACATTCTAGTTATTTTTTTAGACCCTGTTCGAAAAATCTCGAAACCCGCCAAGTTCGCGCGGTCTAAAATTTCGGACTTTGAACAACACAATTAAAGATTCTATATTTTTTAATGTCAAGCCCGACCCGGGATCTGATCACCTCTATTGCATAACTAAAAAGGTTGAAATTAAACAATGCAACAACCCATGTGGCCATGTAAAACAAGTTGAAACCAAACAATGGCACAAAGGCTGAAAGGCAAATTGCCAATTTACCTCACCTTTACTTTCACACACAAACAAAGAGGAAAGACAGAATTTACCAATTAACTTTGACCTATCAAACTACAGTAGCTTTTAGCCTTTTACAGTTCTGAAATTCTAAACTGTTTCTGCTTTTGAGAGTCTTGGCACAACTACCATCCCACTCAGACAACTTTATGCATCAAAAGGTTAAAAGGGTAATAATAATCTCTATCTTATTAAGAATAAACTAAGGTCCAATTGTAATTAACTTCAACCATTAAGCTAAACCAGTCAAACTAATAAGTTGTCATTTTCTTCAAACTAAGCTTAACCTACTTAGACAGTTAGACTCCTAGAAGTGTCCATTTTGTCAGAAATTCAAAACATACTTTCAATTTTTTAATTTTTAGAATCAAACATTTTATTAGAACAAGTAACATAAAATATATATGTCAAGCAAGTTCAATTGACACACACTCAAATAACTCCTTAGAATAATTCGTGTTCAATTCTAACAATGCAAGTATTAAAAAACGGAGGAATAAGAAAGATTAGACTTACAGGAACATGAGAGTCTCTAGCACTTCTCTTAGCATCAGTAGCAGAGAAAACAGTGTAAACAAGCACAAAAGTCCCCACAATCTCAGCACCAAGACCATCACCCTTGGTGTAACCATGGCTAACCTTGTTAGCACCGCCACCCAACACCTGATACGGACCAGGCTGGAACCCCTTGACCACCCCAGCACCGCATACGGCTCCCAAGCACTGCATCACCATGTAAAACAATGCCCTCGTCAACGACAGCTTCCTCGCCAAGAACAGCCCAAATGTCACCGCTGGATTTATGTGCCCACCTGCCCCCCACCCAACAAACCCCACCATCAGTAAAAAAAAAAAAAAAAAAAAAAAAAAAAAAAAAAATAGTCGAGTCGGACACTTGAACACGTACCGTAACAAAAAAAGACTTACCAGAAATGCCGGCAGTGCAGTAGACAAGAGCAAAGATCATGCCGCCAAAAGCCCAAGCAATGCCCTGAACGCCAACGGTGGCGCACTTGTTAGGGGTGCGACCAACGCCCATGACAGTCAAAACGGTGACGTATAGGAAGAGGAAAGTAGCCATGAACTCGGCAATGCCGGCCCTGTAGAAGGACCATGACTTGAGCTCMTCTGGCTCGAACAGGGGTGCAGGGGGTGGCTCTTTGTAGTCCTTGGTTTGGGCTGAGGTTCCAAGTGGTTGCCTTTCTGAGTACTTGTTTGCTCCTAACTTCACATCTTCTTCTTTTCCTTCCATTTTTATAACTCTTTTTTTCTGAAGAAGAAGAANCAAAACACAGTACATAAAAAACCCTGATCATTTACATGCATTTAATCAAGCACAAAATGACTTAAAAATCACAGTAGAATGGAGTTTGACATACATACATAACAAATCCAAAACTAAATACTACAGTTAGAATAAATTAAACTACATAGAAGGCCTGCTGCTGGTGGACTTGAAAGGCATGGCTCTGATAATAATCTGGTGGTACACCGCAGCAAGAGCAGCTCCGATGAACGGTCCAACCCAGAATATCCACTGCAATATTATTTACAACAATAACAAGTTAGTTTTGGACCATGATTTACTAATAAACAATAGTGGAATCCAACTCAACGATGAAGATTATGTTCATTACATGGTCATTCCAGGCTTGGTCCTTGTTGAAGATGATAGCAGCTCCCAAACTCCTTGCCGGGTTGATGCCGGTTCCGGTAATTGGGATGGTCGCCAAGTGAACCAAAAACACTGCGAATCCGATTGGAAGAGGAGCCAATATCTGCAACCATTTTACAAATATGGCCGCATTATATACTCCGTAGTATAGTAAGCATTATATACCCGCTTTTTACTAGAGTAAGTATATACTCCGTAGTATAGTAAGCATTATACACCCGCTTTTTACTAGAGTTTTTTAGGTCAAATGTGGCAAATAACAAGACACCAAGTAATTGTTGCATGCTTGATACTTGCATAATAGAGCTCATCATACATGACCCGGCCTGAAAAATTGCAGGTTTTGGACAAAGACTTTTTAGGCCCGAATTAGGGCAGGAACGGGCTTGGTTTTTTCATTTTTGTGTGGGCTTTGGAAATCACTTTTATACATTCTAGTTATTTTTTTAGACCCTGTTCGAAAAATCCCGAAACCCGCCAAGTTCGCGCGGTCTAAAATTTCGGACTTTGAACAACACAATTAAAGATTCTATATTTTTTAATGTCAAGCCCGACCCGGGATCTGATCACCTCTATTGCATAACTAAAAAGGTTGAAATTAAACAATGCAACAACCCATGTGGCCATGTAAAACAAGTTGAAACCAAACAATGGCACAAAGGCTGAAAGGCAAATTGCCAATTTACCTCACCTTTACTTTCACACACAAACAAAGAGGAAAGACAGAATTTACCAATTAACTTTGACCTATCAAACTACAGTAGCTTTTAGCCTTTTACAGTTCTGAAATTCTAAACTGTTTCTGCTTTTGAGAGTCTTGGCACAACTACCATCCCACTCAGACAACTTTATGCATCAAAAGGTTAAAAGGGTAATAATAATCTCTATCTTATTAAGAATAAACTAAGGTCCAATTTTAATTAACTTCAACCATTAAGCTAAACCAGTCAAACTAATAAGTTGTCATTTTGTTCAAACTAAGCTTAACCTACTTAGACAGTTAGACTCCTAGAAGAGTCCATTTTGTAAGAAATTTAAAAATTACTTTCAAATTTTTTCATGCTTCTCGACCAAATAATGTAGACTGAATTCGATTTAATTTTTAGAATCAAACATTTTATTAAAACAAGTAACATAAAATATATATGTCAAGCAAGTTCAATTGACACACACTCAAATAACTCCTTAGAATAATTCGTGTTCAATCTTAACGATGCAAGTAATAAAAAACCGAGGAATAGGAAAGATTGGACTTACAGGAACATGAGAGTCTCTAGCACTTCTCTTAGCATCAGTAGCAGAGAAAACAGTGTAAACAAGGACAAAAGTCCCCACAATCTCAGCACCAAGACCATCACCCTTGGTGTAACCATGGCTAACCTTGTTAGCACCACCACCCAACACCTGATACGGACCAGGCTGGAACCCCTTGACCACCCCAGCACCGCATAGGGCTCCCAAGCACTGCATCACCATGTAAAACAACGCCCTCGTCAACGACAGCTTCCTCGCCAAGAACAGCCCAAATGTCACCGCTGGATTTATGTGCCCACCTGCCCCCCCACCCAACAAACCCCACCATCAGTAAAAAAAATTAAAATAGCCGAGTCGGACACTTGAACACATACCGTAACCCAAAAAAAAGACTTACCAGAAATGCCGGCAGTGCAGTAGACAAGAGCAAAGATCATGCCGCCAAAAGCCCAAGCAATGCCCTGAACGCCAACGGTGGCGCACTTGTTAGGGGTGCGACCAACGCCCATGACAGTCAAAACGGTGACGTATAGGAAGAGGAAAGTAGCCATGAACTCGGCAATGCCGGCCCTGTAGAAGGACCATGACTTGAGCTCMTCTGGCTCGAACAGGGGTGCAGGGGGTGGCTCTTTGTAGTCCTTGGTTTGGGCTGAGGTTCCAAGTGGTTGCCTTTCTGAGTACTTGTTTGCTCCTAACTTCACATCTTCTTCTTTTCCTTCCATTTTTATAACTCTTTTTTTCTGAAGAAGAAGAAGAAAGAATGATTTAGATTTAGCTCTTACAGTAGTAAGTTGGTTTGTGTTGGATGATGGAATGATGGGTTAAGTGAGGGCAGAGTGATGGGTTAAGTGGTTTTTATAGTAGATAGCATAGTTTCCGTTGCAACTTTATGACTCTTTTTTTTTACCATTGAATATTTTACTATTATAGTATTATGGTGTTGATTTGAGTNCAATGCCGGCCCTGTAGAAGGACCATGACTTGAGCTCATCTGGCTCGAACAGGGGTGCAGGGGGTGGCTCTTTGTAGTCCTTGGTTTGGGCTGAGGTTCCAAGTGGTTGCCTTTCTGAGTACTTGTTTGCTCCTAACTTCACATCTTCTTCTTTTCCTTCCATTTTTATAACTCTTTTTTTCTGAAGAAGAAGAAGAAAGAATGATTTAGATTTAGCTCTTACAGTAGTAAGTTGGTTTGTGTTGGATGATGGAATGATGGGTTAAGTGAGGGCAGAGTGATGGGTTAAGTGGTTTTTATAGTAGATAGCATAGTTTCCGTTGCAACTTTATGACTCTTTTTTTTTACCATTGAATATTTTACTATTATAGTATTATGGTGTTGATTTGAGTGGGTTAAGGCCTCCACTCTCTTAACCAAGGGTGTTGTGATTGAGTCCTGAAAATGGAAAAAAATAATTGGGAGGAAAAATGATTATTGAGGTATTTACGTAATTAGTTTAGTCACTAAAGGTGGTGAAAATTCATTGTAATAAAACCAAAGAAAAAAAATCAATGTTATGGAATACTTTCGATTAGTTAAATTGAAAAATAATTAAAGGAAGACACCATAGATTAATCTATTAATCTAGAAAAAGTGGAGGAATATCAGATATAAACGGACTTTATTTAAGTTATAGGGTGTGGCTAGACGTGTCAAATGGGTCGGATCAGGTTGGCCTGAGTTAAGGCTTGCTACGGGTTAGTCGTTAACGGTTTCTGGTTTTAGAAATCTTGTTCATGACCCAGAACCTTCGGGTTTAGAGTTTTATAATCGCGGTGTTTTTTTGTGTTAAAAAAATATTTTTTATACTTTGTAGCTTATTTTGTTAAAAAGGTCTAAATTTGTATCACAAATAACAAGAATTAATAAATAGCGTCGTGTAGAGTCATTTTCAACAAATAAATGCTCAAAATTACAATTTAAAAATTTGATAGTAAAGGTTTAACAGTCTAATGTTACAAAAAATTTCAACAAATCATAAAAATATCTAAAAGTGCTTAATCCAACGGATTGAATTGGGTCGGGATGAAAATTAACGGGTTTARACGGRTYAAAAATCTCAAACTTTTGTTCAAAGCCCGCTATTTRYGGGTTGAATTAATCGAATTTCCCAGGTCAGATCCAAAATTGATACCTATAGGTGTAGGTGCTATATTTTTGGAGAATCTACATATCAATAGGCATAAAGACGATAAAACTAGCTCGTCGAAATATTTTATCAAATTATCTTAAGACATACTCTGTACCAAGGACTCCGAGGAGTACATGGAACAAAACATAGGCGCACCACTTAGCATGAACTCTCATTAACTTGGCAAAGCCAGCCCTTCTGTAGAAGGACCATGACTTGAGCTCCTCTGGCTCGATTTGGCGCAAGCTAATTAGCACTTAGCATCAACTCTCAATAAAAAGAGGGGACCAAAACCAAACATTTCTCGTTTAAGGTTTAAGGTTTAGTTAGAGGTTCATTTTTTTTTTTTTGGTGGACTAAGGTGGCAATAAAATTAAACAACTAAGTTTAAACCAGTAAACTACAATTAGAATCAGCTAGCGGGTGATGCAGGTAGTCGCAGTAGTTTCCTACATGAGTTTGCTAAATGCAAATTACAAAGATCTCTATAATTACAAACTCATGAATCCAGAAATGGGACTTGACAGCCAAAACAACTCTGAATCACGCCTCTTGTGATGTCCTGCATACTTCAGCCATTGCAATCCGCAACCTCGTTGTCCTATCTACCCGTCGAATCGAAACTAGCACCTTGAAAAAGTGATTCTCAGCGCCCTCATTCGTCTAACTAACATTCATAAGCTCAGCAATGAACAGGCAGAAGCCGAATCTTAAACTCAATTAACCACTGGTAGTACAGACTCGACACAATAAGAATGTTTCTCCCAGCCTTTGTTTTGCTTACACATAAAGCTTCTCTATTGCTAGGACCTCGGCACTGGCGGCTGGGTGAGAGCGCTAGAACGGAACTATAAAAGCCCCTCACTCCACTACCACAGATGATGTTCTAACACACTCCCACAATGCTCCCCAAACACAAGTATTAACATGCCAAGATCCATACATTAAACTTCTGGTACTGCAATGCAACACATGGGGGAGACAGGATACGACAATTTGGGATAAGCATGACGCAGTGATGAGTTATCCTCATCTCGAGACCCAGTAGTTTCCACATATTCCAATTGCATAGTAAAGAGCCATAATTGACCCCACTCAGTAGCAGCTCTGGAATCACATACTTCAAAAACCAATGAGATATCCTACGTGCCTGCTCACATGCCAAAGTAGAGAGAACGGCACCAAATAACGTCCCCTTGGTATCTTTTGAGAGGTCACCGAAATTAAAGAGACTAAGAGTAAACCAGGCATTAGGGGTGAAGGACAATGTAGAATGTGCCAACTCCTATAGCGAAGAAATCCCACACTTGGGAGGCACTCTTGGCAAATAAAGCACTAGATCGCTGTGAACGGGTATGTCCGCAACGTTTGTGGGCAAAAAGGACACAAAAGGGGGGCCATCCCCTTTTTTCCTAAGAAGGAGGTGGAGTGTTGGTTTAGTACTTTCCAACCCACAAAGCCAAACGAAAAAAACTTTTGAGTTTTGGGGGTGTGCAACTCCTCCAGCATTACTTTCCATGAGTCCTTCTTCACAAAGGGTATATGAGACTCCAAGAGAAGGACATAAAGTGTGTTATATAGAAAACTTACCCAAAGAAGCCTATTTGAAGAGTTCTTCCATCCTTAGAGGAAGAGGAAGGAGTGGGGATAGGCCAGCAATTTCCGCCTAAGTGTCAAAAGGTATAAGGGGTCGATACATGCTCAAAATTCCAAGATATATTAAACAAAGATCACTAACTTTAGCAGACAGCTCAGAAGGGAGCAGAGGACCTATGATGATACTCTAAGTGAATTAAAGTCAAAGCCACTTATCCTCCACAGAAGAATATTATCACCATTTCCTATTACCCTTGGCGAAGATTATTTGGCAAATGACCAGGCCAAGCCTCCCTTAGACTTTCTCCAATGAAGGAACCCCTTACCTAAAACTAGTAACATAACCTCTGTCCTGATATACTTAGCCCATAGAAAGGAGGAAGCCAGATTATCCGGAAAATGAATTTAATTCCAACAAAGCTTGACAAGCCGAATCTTTGTTTAATTGACCATGATTCTCTTAACCTAAGCCCCCAGCTTCTTTCGGCATGAGCACACTGAATCCCAACTGACCAAAGGAATCCCTTTCCGTCCCTCCAGAACCCAAAAAGAGTCGAAGGAATATCATGCCTTATTAATTGTGAAGATGACAGAACAGGAAGGATGAGATATTGCATGGTCAATAGAGAGGGATTGCCACTGAGAGTAGAGCAATCAAACAATAGAACGTTTCCGCTTGCTCAGATAAGGCGACTTCCAGGAAGCATTTTCTAACCTTTCTCAATGATGGAAATGACATTGAACTATTGCAGGTCTTTTGGCCAACAAGGGGAAACCAAAATCTAGGTCTCCTATGGTCTAGATTTCTCCCAGATCAATATTTACAGGTGCCCTCATTCAAATCAAGACTCAATATGTTCAACAGTCGACAAGCTGAACATTAAACTAGCGTGTGTGTTTTAGGAGAGAAAAACAAAAGCTAGACCTTCTCAATTAATGCTTTTGACCTGAACACTGGAGTCAAAAGAGACTCCAAATGTTCTTTAAGAGTTTTACACAACGTGCCCTCAGAGGGCTTCCCAAAATAACTTAAGCATCAGTCAAATAACAATGCAAGACGAAATGAGGAATTTTCTATACAGAGGATTAAGTACATTAAGCCAATGACCTTCAGACACTCTTGGTGAATTAGCCCGAGAGCCTCCATGCACAGATGGAAAGGTAGGGAAAGAGGGTCCCCTTCCTTATTCCTCATAGAAGGGAGGAAACTCTCAGTCGGCTGCCCATTCACTAATAGAGGAGGGGTTGTGGTAACACAACTCTAATGAGTTTCACAGAAGCATCATCAAAACCCAAATTCAAAAGGCAGTTTCTAACATAATCCCATTCATCTATCATATGCTTTTTCTAAGTCAATCTTAAAGCAAACCACCCCTTCTTACCTTTCCTAGTCCTCATTGAATGCAGAATTTCAGACGCCACAATGAAATTGGTATCTGAGCCTTAGTAGGGATGAAGGCATTTTGGTTGGAGAGATCAAAGCCCTAAACACCCTTTTAGTCTAGCAACAATGATTTTGGAGATGATCTTATACACGTGTGCAAAAGACTAATTGTCTGAAATTCTTGATAGACACCGGGTTATCACATTTTGGGATCAAAACGTTTCTGGTCTCATTGATTTCCTTAGGCACTAACTGGGAAGAGAAAATAGTCCTAACCCTGGCAAAGGTCCCCCTTGATGTTTCCCAATGATCTCTATAGAAAAAGCATGGAACCCATCTGGACCTGTGAGCTTTGAGGGAGCAAGAGAAAAAAGCATTTTAATTTCCAAATCCGTGGAGAAGTAAGGCTATGGAACAGGCTGGTGCCCTACAACATTAGAGATAGGAGGCACTGGACAAGCAAAAGCTTTGAAGTGCAGAAAGATTCAAAAAGTAATCCCTAATATGCTCAGCAATACTCTGATTCCTTCAACCAATTTCCCACAGAGTCTTTAAGAAAAATTTGTTTCTTTTCTCCCTAACAATGACAGAACTATGAAAAAAGGCTGTGGTTTCGTATTTCAGCATCACCCTCCGCTAACCAAGACACCCTAGATCTAGACTTCCAGGAAAGCTCTTCCTGCACGAGGATTTCGATAAATTCCTGGATAAGGAATTTCCAAATCAAGCAGGAAGCAAGAGTGGGGTAGAAGACAAAGCTCTACGGGCACCCTCGATTCTCGCAAGCACTCTTTTTTTCTAGCAACTAATCCCCAAAACAACTTTTTTGACCAAGACCAAATAGCTGGAATTAAGCCTTATTCTTTCCATAGAAATCACCCTGCTCCATGGGTCCAAGCACTATCAACTAAAGTTTTAAATTTGGCTCAGTTCTCCACATTGGCTCTGGTTTGAACTCTTTGTGTCTACGAAAAAAGGGGGGAGGGTAACAAGAGATACATAAATGGCAATGGTCCGAACTGATTTTCAAGTTGAGACCGTAAGATCAGGAAGAGGACACCAGATTGGTTACACAAGCCCTATCAATACGTTCCATGATATGGTCGACGCTTACGTTGTAGTCCAAGTATATTTGTGACCCTTAAACCCCAAATCAATTAAAGAACAAGCATCCATACAAGAGTTATACAAATTCATACGCGACACAACAGGTTGTCTACCCCCAAATTTGTCGGAGGGAAAGCAAATCTCATTAAAATCACCCAAAACAACCCAAGCCCTATCCACACCAGCAGCAAAATCACGCAATTGACACCAAAGATTTTTCCTAATTCTAAATTTTGGACACGCATACACTCCAGTCAAGAAGTAAGAAAAGTTTAGAGAACGAACCTGGACCACCCCGGTAATTAGTTGTCGATCCTTCCTCACAGTTGTGAAGCTGATGTTGGAAGAATTCCACATAATTACCAAGCCCCCAGAAAGACCAATAGGATCAACCATGGCAAAACTATCAAAAGGAAGACCTCGGAGAATAGACTCAGCATTTTTACCTCCAACACGAGTTTCGGACAAGATGATAATGTCGGGGTTATGGGCCCCCACGAGATGCATCAAGTWTGATTTGAAAGTGGGKCGAGCAATGCCCCTAGCATTCCAGGCGAGTGTTGTCATGAATTTTGGAGTTGAGTAGGTTGTCAGCAACTCCTCTCGAGCTGCCCAATTTCTTGTTGACCTTATGTTGACCTTTTGCCAACACGAGAGACTGAATAGTTCGTCTTCCCGGCATTCCCACTGGAAGTGAGCCAGCCGGCCCATCCCTCTTGTGTTTTCCTCCCAATTTGCGGTGATACACACCTGGTTGTGCTCCTCTCTGGTTCTCGTCAGCTTTACGTCGTTTGTGTAGCTTGCCATTGTGATTTTGAAGAAGTGGAAGGACAACATGCAAACTTCTCTCAATGGAGGGATGATTGGCGAAGGGTCCAGCAAGAATTGGAGTTCCTTGGGCACAATCTCGACTAATGGAAGGGATTTCGGGTCCTGAGTTAGGTACCACTTCAAGAAAGTGAGAACAATTTCGGATAGGGGTTCCAAATCCGATAGATCTGGAAGATGCAGTGGAGTCATTCCCTTTACCTCCGGCCAGAATCTTTCCTCCAACAACATCATGAGTTCCTTCAGGTTGTCTGGGATCGAAGTTGGATCTCGAATCATACGACGGATGGTTAGCCCGCTTAGTAGTTCCCAACGTCCTTGTTTCTTTGCGAACACCGGAGTACGATTTATAGCGATCTCCGCTTGAGTCCAAACCGGCGCTGCCAAGCAAAAGGTGGTTTCCTCCTGGTCTTGTGTTGTAACAATGTGAATCGGTTGAGCTGGGACTTTTTGAGGGATTGGGAAAGCTTTTTTGTAGATTGGGTGGACTGGTGGTAGTTTCTGGTGAAAAGATGAGTCCCAAATTAATAGTTTAGAGGTTATTGCCATTTGAAGATTTGAAGATCATATGAGTATAATATGACCGTTAAGGAAAGTGACTACTTGTGAGGTGTACATGGATTATTGGGCCCAACAGCCTAATTTTGGTAGATATGTGTCAATAGTCTCAATACATGATATGGGGCCAATGATTTTGTCCCATTAAACATTTGGCTAAAACTCATCAGTTAAAGGGTTTTATTTTTATTTTTATTTTTATTTTTATTTTTTTAAAGAAAAGCAACGTTTTGACTGATTAGGGTTTTAGCCCTTTTAGGTTATCCAACCTAAAAGGAAAGAGGCTAGAAACTAGAAAGTGGTTTGACAAACCCTAGATCATTCAAGAGTTAATTAACAATCATTTCAAAGCCATCATATCAAATCAAATAATGCAATTGCTAGAAGATTCACAAAGTTTATGGTCTCTTGGASAACGAAAACTATATGGTACCAACCGATTGTATCTTACTTAGGTAGTTATAAGGCAGTGTTTCACAAAATTTTAACAAGTTTATGTGGAATTATATTATAAAAAAAAAAGTAATTGGTATTTTTTTCCTTCCAAAAAGTGGAAAGTTTATTATGGCTTTTGATAAATTTYTATGGACCCCGAGCGTCACTAAAGTTTGGGATCATTTGTCAACAGGGACTCGAGAGGTCAAAAAACATAAAATACACTTTAATTTTGAGTCGTTTYGACGATTGTGTCAATTTTGCCCAAATTTTTTCCTACACCATAAGGGTCATGAGATAATCTCTCCTTTAGTTCAGCCCCAAATATTGAGTGTCGTGTCTCCTACGTATATTTCGGGTGTGTTCTTTTCAATTTATTTGGACTTATCAGAACTTATTAATATATATACTTATTTGAATTTATTTTGTGAAAGGGAAAAGTAATGATTATATTTATTAGTAGTTTAGTACTTATTTGAACTTATTAGAACTTATCTTATTCAATCAGTRCTGAAAATAAGTTGAAGATAACAAACCCTTCGACATAAGGGAGTTCAAAGGAAACGTCTTTCAAAATCTCATTATATCTATTAGTTTTGGCCTCAAATTTTACGTGGAATCATTATATGGATGTGGAAACCAAACACAGACTTCTCAAMTGTTTCAACAAWAYCGGTCCGAAAATCTCATTTTCGTAATGTATAATCCACGTTTTTKCCCCTTGGAATCGTTGTTTCGGCAACCATATCAATTTTACCCAAAATTTCTCCTACACAGGGTCATGAGGGATAACCTCTCACYAAGTTTCACCCTCAAACGTTGAGTGTTGTGCCTCCCATGAGCGTTTTCGACGATTGAAAGTTTGATCGTTTGCAACCTTTAAAGTCATCTCAAATGCCCTAGTTTTTGCCCTATATTTTTTTGCGTGGCTTCATTATATAGTTGTGAGAACCAATCACACAAGTTTCGACAATTTTGAAAAATATTTTCCGAAAACCTCATCATTTTCGTGAGCTATAATCTTCGAAAATGAGCCGTTGGGATCGTCGTTTTGGAGACCGTTCATGTTTCTCCAAATTATTCTCATGGGTTAAGGGTCACATATGATTAAACCTCGCCAAAATTTAGCTCTAAAAGCATACTCTAATGTCCTCAAGTCCTAGTACAACATGTTTGTTCAACAAAAACAAAGGAGCCGACAAAAATCATCTCAAATGGAGTCATTTGCACATCTAATTTTACGCGCCTTCGTCATATGATCATTGGAACTCAATATACAATTTTCGACCATTTTTCAAAAATTAGACTCCCTCGTGATCAATATATTATGTTAGTAATTTTTTCTAAACATCTATACCTATTATATTAAAACCCTCGCCCTCACATATTTTTGACACGTGGATTCATATGAAGTATTCTTTTTACAAAACACTTCATTCTTCTGGTGACATGTCTTTATTGCATTATTCCTCTTAAATTCAACTATTAATTTTATATATTTTATATTTCTATATTGTTTTCTCCAATCTCTTCAAATCTCTAATTTATAATTTATTCATTACATATTATTAACTTTAAGTTTCTCCATTTATATTTCTTTAATTCAATTTATAAATTAAGTTTCTCCATTTATATTTCATCATTATAGGGTAAATCACAATAGATTTAACTCAATTTATGTCTATATCGATACTTAATACGGAGTACGGAGTAGTTTAAAAGGATGATTGAAATTTAAACATTATGATTACCTCTTAAGATATGCTAGGCAAGAAAACATCATTCCGGTAAAAAAAAAAAAAATCATTGTTCATGTTAAAAAACTCGTGATTTTTTAAAACATTATTTTTCCCAATTTAGCATTTCTCACATTCTTTTTCTTCTGTAATTTGTTTTGTTTTTACTATTTACAATAAGGCTGCTTTTATTTATTCTCTACGTGAGATTTGTAATTCTCCTTATGAGACATATCGTTCCGGTTTGTCGGATTCATTATTCTCCTTTGTGAGATCATTATTGGTCATATGTTTTTCTTCGGAAATGAATTTATTGGTGAAGATTAGCGCGAAATTACAACAGACTTTGGTTCTTCCACTACATTCAAAAGAATCAAATCAGGTTCTACTTCAAAACTATTCCAGATCGATAGAACCCCTCGCGAAAAGCTGTATGAAGAAACAKCGATGTGAAAGAGGAGCGACTGTATCGGCAAATATTTCTTATAACGATCTAGGTTTTGTCAAAKTTGAATTTAATTCGATTTATTATGATATGTATTTGGTTGTTACTGATTTCTATTGTAGATGTCGTATGACTTTCATTTAATGAAATAGCCTTCCCTTTGTTTTAAAAAAAACATTTCTCACATTTGATCGTTTTAATTCTTTCGTGTTATTCTTTGCAACACTTCAAAAATTATACAAAAGAAAAAATTTAACTAAAAATATCGTCTGTGCGTCGAACGAGACAAAAAAAACTAGTTATCAAATATACGAGGGTGGGCCTGGTTAACCATAATTTTTGAGATTGTCCATGAGTAAATGAGTTTAATAGACCTTAGATAAGTAAAGGATTAACTGTGAGATGTTGAATGTAGCTCAGTGGTAGAGCGACCACTTTCCCTGACTTAGACTAGGAATCGAATTTCACACCATCGTTATGCCRAAAAATCATGCAAAACCCTCTAAAACCTAAATATAGGTCCACGTTTCCCTTTGGCCCCCGTTGCCAACCCTGCACATTTGTAGCACAATTGGTGCAAAGTCTCATGTCTAGTGTTGTCAATTCTTTTCAATTTATGGTCCCATAAAACTCCCATTATTCCCTTTATCACACTACAACGTGATTTGCAATATTGTCACTTTACCCCCCCCCAAAAAAAAAAAAAATATACAAGTGTCTAACAAAAAACTCATACAAAATTAAGGATCGACTWACCACTCAGTCACCACCCAAGGTAGTAGAATGAATCACAAAGACTGAAAGACAACCTCATATATGAAATATAATGACAAAATAAGTACTGTAATAAAAAACATTTGTAAATTTGATGATATCAAATATACTGTATTTTAATTTATTTAAGATTTTGTATGTAAAATAAAATAGGGCACGGCAAACCGTCAATCCATGTAGGTGTAAAATTTATCACATGGTCCAATTCCGCTACAGCCTAAGTAGCTCAGCTAACCCACCTTCCCCCACTACATGACCACATGTCTACAAGGACTACAACTCTGTACAACTCAAGTCTTACTATCCGTTACCCTTCTCATGAGAACAAACGAAAGTCTTACTANCATATCTAATCATAATCTTGCTTTTACCTTAGCAAATCATAAACAATATCAGGAGACAAGATATGTTATGTCATGAATATGAGAATCATGTTAGCAGCACTATTCATCTTGTGATGATCATGACCATTTAATGTCCAATAAATTGCCTCTTTACAACAGATTTCTTATAAAAGGGAGTATCTTCTAACACCATTACAATCACAATTTTTTTTATTGCTATTGCAGTATCAWWGWWTCATAGTTCATTGTTATTGCTATTGCTGTATTGCAGTATCATATTTTTTTTATTGCTATTGCAAAATGTACCTACAAGTTTATTAAGGTGTAGTTGCAAGGTTACACCACAGTCCATCTTAACATAAAAAACATATATATAGTGAAATCGCGAATAAAATTAATTATGTAAGTTAAATAGGTAGCAAAGATTGGAACCTGAGGCATTCCAATCACTAATTACAGACTTGTTCCTGGTCTGTTGATKCAAGACTTAGCTTATTGACCGGCTATGTTGCCTTGATTGAAGGCTCCCCTTCGAATATCTGGACATCGTAATGACATGGCTTCGCCTTGCTGAAAATTATATTTCAGATGTTGATTGAAGCCATCRTAGCTTCCCATAAAGGGATGGTTTCCACTAGGAAAACCAGGATGTTCCCTGTACATTCCTGACAGCCTGTTTCCTTGAGTGAGATAGTGTAGACCGAATTGGCTAGGAACATTTGGCATTCCSATTCCACCAGTTGGACCTTGAGGAACAAGAGGAAAAGGAAATCCATTCCCATTGCCACTGCCATTGCCATTTCCCGTTGTATTRCATGTAATCGGCTCATAATCATTCACATTCCACGGCATACCACTTGGAACAAAGACCGCGTCTTTCTGTTGAGCTCTTGGATCAAATTTCTGTTGAAAAGAGCTTGAACTCCCTCCTGAATTCAATGCGTTTCTCTTTTCTCCRGCTTTSTCATTCCCGTCYTCTAAGCGATTTTTCTCACTGTTTTCAGCTTGATTTTGAGGTATGACAGYAGGCAATGTCAGATAACTATCAGCAGCTGCTGCAACTGTTGTATTGCTCTGCTGATCAGCTTCCACTCCAACAGTCTTTTGCTTCTTAGTAGATGTCCTCGGTCTCTTGCCTTTTTGTTTCTCAATGTTTTCAACAGGAATTGCAGCAACTATAACATTNACCACTCAGTCACCACCCAAGGTAGTAGAATGAATCACAAAGACTGAAAGACAACCTCATATATGAAATATAATGACAAAATAAGTACTGTAATAAAAAACATTTGTAAATTTGATGATATCAAATATACTGTATTTTAATTTATTTAAGATTTTGTATGTAAAATAAAATAGGGCACGGCAAACCGTCAATCCATGTAGGTGTAAAATTTATCACATGGTCCAATTCCGCTACAGCCTAAGTAGCTCAGCTAACCCACCTTCCCCCACTACATGACCACATGTCTACAAGGACTACAACTCTGTACAACTCAAGTCTTACTATCCGTTACCCTTCTCATGAGAACAAACGAAAGTCTTACTATCCGTTAATAACAACCAACAAATGACAAAAACTTTACGATGGTCGTCCAAAAAATGCCTACCAGTAGGGATGAATGTGAGTCACTAGTTTTATTTTAACTTTTTTTTCTAACAAAATATTTATTAAATCTCCTTAAATATATCAATATTTGTTTTTGTTTTGAGGTTGCCTAATATTTATTTTTCAAATAAGGAAAGATTCATTTGCAATCAAAAATCAAAACAAAAGTAAATATTGATATATTTGAGGAGATTTGATAAATATTTTATTAGAAAAAAAGATAAAATAAAATAAAATTAGTGGCTCACATTCATCCGTAGTGATGGACGTTTTTTGGACGACTGTCATAAAGTGATCCCAACAAATGATATTCATAGTAATTAAGTGCGTCTTAGGCTAAACTTATTAGAAAAACAACTACGCAAGCGATTTGTCTGATAAAACTGAATCCAATTGCAAATGACCAGTGCACATTGAATGYGGCTCTGCGTGGTTGCAGCAGGAGCACCGAGCAGGAGAGCACATAATCTGTCCAGTGAGTTTCCTTTGACAATAACTCTGAATAATACTAACCTTTTCAGAAATCCAAGTGCAAGACATAAAAGGCACATGAAACTGATGAACTGATTCATCTCTATTACTTCATATAACAACAAGAAGGTTCTTACACACAGCTGATTGCGACAAATAGTATACTTACCATCTACTTTAGAAAAACTAGCCAGACCATACATTCTTTCCTGGTCATAGGCAATGGAAAATCGCAGGGTGCTCTCTGGTCGCACCTCTGTTCCGATTTGCACTGGAGGAATATTGAACAGTTAAGGATTTACTAATTATACTACATACCACTACTACGTAATTATACATAGGATCTATTTTTCTTGAACTGATTCCTCCGACATAGGCAAGTGCAAATGAGAGCATGGACTTATGGGCTCCCCTCTCGTCCATAAAATCCTGAGAATACCTCTCTTTTTCCCCAGCATCAACAATGTTCCTGCCATTCACATAAATTATTTTAGTTACAAAGAAGATACTGGTGTGTATCTTATCTTCCTCAATAGTTATGGCATCAGAAAACCTACCTAATGTGAAGGGAACAATGTAAAGCAACGCAGGCTGGCCGTGTCCATCCATCAAATTAAGTGCCACATAAGTAATCAGAAGACCTGTCAATAACATTCAAAAGTTTCCCATGAGAAACAGAAAATTCAGGAATCCAAATGAAGCAAGATTTAGGAAGTTGAAATCAGGAACTGAACAATTGCACCATGCCAATTTTTAAATGCCATATCCTAAAAACATAAATGGTATGGATGATTGGAACAAGTTGATTCACCTAATCCATAGGCAATCATCGTCCACAAGAAGTATCCAGCTCGAAGACTCTTCTTTGCCAACCAGTCATACCTGTCAAAAATATAACAGAACATCATTAACCACATTACAATTGCAACCACCTCACTGTCACATCTACCTAAAGCTCGCAGATTTGCAGGAAACCATATATATTGCAACGTGAACACTTTTTGTTTTGACTGTCCGTTACCCAATGGCCCAACGCCAAGTGGGGAGGATGTGTTCCAAAGCCAGCTGAATACCTGGCTGTTCTTCCTCATATAGTTTATTTGCTTTTTTTCAGTTCACATTAAATCCACAAATATACATGGACTGATTTATTTATCAATCTAATTCATGGGTTTGGTTGTCTGGCCAGAACTGATTTTTTTGCCTTAGCTGCATCTCAGCATATTGAAAGAGAGATAAAAATTCCGAAAGTAAATTAAATGATACGCTCTGCAAGAGATGGCATTTTACATATTTTACATAGCAGCATATGGTTCCATACTTCCATCAAAGGTTTGATATAATCTATTGAAAGCAACAACATAATGAGATCGAAACGATAGCATATCAAATTCCCCAAAACTATATTTATTTTGAAAAAGCAAATAGATGATTAAAAAATCACTCTCGGGAGTCAGGACTGAGGTACCATATTTGTTATTGTGTACTTAATTTTGTCTTTTTCCTTTTGGTTGKAAGTCGGGGTTAGGAGAAGCCGAACTTCCCTAGGGTGGAAGCCCTCTTTACCCACCTTTATCCTTATGGCGAGAAAGTAGATATAGTTCTTACCTGAGAGAAAAGGCTACTAGCAATCCCGGCAAAAGGATGTCACCAAATCCAATTATGCTATAACCTCCCCATGGGTCAAACATGCGCGGGATCTTTAGCAGCATTGGTATACCATCCTCCCCACTTTTATCACCACGGGCTACCTAAAAACAAAGGCATTCAATATTACACTATAGATACATCCTTCAAAAGAACCTTTTAGCCTGGAGGTAGGTATGGTTTACTTACCACAATCATCACACTCTCATGGAATAACTTCTTTGAAAGGAAGACCCAAAATAAGTCATACAGAAAAGCGCAAGAGAGAAGAACCGTACCGACCTGAGACATGTAGCAGTAATTACATTTTGGCAAAATAAAAGAACAGTGATCTGCTGCTAATGCACAGGATTCAGGAAGTAAAGAGAAGTTCGGCGCAAGTCTAAAATAAGTTTTTGGTGTTGAATTTCAGTAGAATAGGAATAAAAGATCACATTTTAGGCTCCCATTGTTCTGAATTTTATGAAAAATCTGTAAAATCCTCAGCAGTCCATAAGAAAATTTTACTTTGGATCCACAGAAAACAGCAATAAAGTATTTATAAGTAACTAAGCTGATATCCAAACCATTTTTTCCTTCTATTTAAACCTTTACATGTTATTCTGTTAGGTTTGTTTACTTTTGTGGAGGGAAGAGGGAGTCATTACCTTGAGATTTGGAATTCGAACAATTTGAATAACTGTCATTATCAAAGCGATTCCCTGAGTTACCAAATAAAACATGCATAATGTCAATATTAATATGAAGACTATAATAACACTTGACAAGAAGTATGTCCAGAAAAGCTGTATACCAGAGACATTTCATAACATTAAATCCTTACAAGCACATCTTGACCAATCCAGGCAAAATGTCGATCTCGATAAACTCCCCATAGGACAGCAAATGTGATGCAGAATGGTGACACAGCTATAGTAAGGTATGAGACAGCTCCAAGAACAGGTACTTTCACATATGAATTCGCAAACACTTTGAACCATCTGCAACTTTAAACTATTACATAAATTACATTGATAAGAAGAGATTCAATTAGACAAATCTGTGATGTTAACGCTATTCTTTTGTTGACAATACGCGACTCGACATTATCATTACAAAATTCTGAATCATATAGATGAATTCCAGTCAAAAGTATTATCTGGTGATATCCAGCATTATCTAGGAACAAAACTTGAAGCAATATTGCATATGTACCTTGAAAGCAAAGCAACCAAGCATGTTTGTAAGCCCTGAAAAACATCGAGGGGAAAATAAAAGCTAAGTAAGATGTGATTCTGAAGTACAAATTTATATAAATTTCCTATCCTCTCTATAATTCACAGATGAATAATTTCTTCGGTAAYCAATGCATAAGCATGGCCAACTAATTCAGATTACCATCGTTTAATATTATTAGACACATTTTGACTTTCATGTTTGCTAATGCATAGCCTTGACCATTACTTCTTTCTATATTGATTTCTTAGTACGATTATGAAACCTGGATATTCAGAAATTATACATTGAGACTAATTAAACTGCACATTACCATGAGTAGTTAAGGCAAATTTGCTTTTTGAATACAGCGGAGCACTTGTAATTGTATCAGAAAGAAGTTAGGTATGAAGCATGAATTGATTCAAAATAGAAAGTATTGTGCAGTGTAATTAATGAAAGCTTGTGTAAATACAGTAGAAATAGTAAGAGAAGGAGCTAGAAATTTATTGCTAAACATTATAAGCCACTAGGTAAGGTATTGATTTGTCAAAGAGTAAGCATAGGTTTCACGCCGACGGTGAGTATTCTGTAGATCTAAACATTCACAAACTACATTAACTGCATCTAAACACACATTCTTATATGAAGTAACTGTTACTTCGGCTCATAAAACATAAATGACTATCATCCGATTAGATAAACAAAGTAACACTCAGCCGCATGCACTAGAAATTGAAACTACAAAGCTGATAGAAATCCAGGTCACGATCTTAGATGCCGGTTGCAAGATCCTATAAATAATGAGAAGATAAAGTTTGGCTTGCACTGATTAGATTGAATGACAGAGGAAATGATCAGGAAAACTGCTAGGCTAGCCAAAGTGTCCTATCAGGTGCAAATAATTGTACGGTCCTGGATCAAAGCTAGATAACCACGACACTTGTGGTGTGGTTGAGTTTTAACTTGCATTCTTTTTGCAAGCGAATAAAGGATAATATCTGTAACGAAATTTGAGACAATAGAAAGGGAATCCCGGATTATTCGACTTCCAGAGTACACGGAATCGTGCACTTTCTCTAGTTAATTGTAAATTTTCGTCATCACTAGGATCATCGGGCTTAACTTACGAAAGAACTAAATGAGATAACACATGGAGAGAATGTAACTCACGTTGAGGAGTCTGTCCAAAGGATGATATTCGAAAGTAAAAGCCGAGTTTGTGAGAAAGGTGGTTGGGTGATGGCTACTTCCTAACCGAAAGGTGATGTTTAAGAGATTGAATGGAGCAATGCAAGTGTACACAGAGAGAACGTGGGCTCAAGGTGTCTGCAATCTCTAGACGTAATGAACCAGTGAATAGCTATTTATATACGCAACTCCATAGTACTGGCCCAGCAGAATGGCTGGAGAGTGTAAATTATCCCCCGTCAAAATCATGCACAAGAGCTAAATCAATTGAAGAATTACAATGAGATTTCGATTTCCACATTTCAAGTCCCATATCAATTGATATCTCCAAAGCTTTTAATATGAGGATTAAAAACATCATATATAATAGCAGTAAGAAGTCCCCAAACGACGAAATTTGGCAATCAACCGGACTAAAAATAGTGCAAAAGCGTGATCGACAATTTAACTTGAACCGAGCACGGGAGGATGCAGTGCATAACGCGGCTGGCGGCACGCCAGGCGCTTCCGCACTTCAGGAGCGCGAATTTGCTACGTCTGTGTATTGTGGTGTCCAGCTTTTACTGTAATTCTGTATCCATAGTTGCGGGAGGTATTTAAGCCAACAGTCTCCTAAGGGACCCCGTGTGCACCGATGATGTGTTCTACCAATACAGTATCCTAGTAATAACTAGCATATAGGCATGGGTCCATTTTATGTAATAAATCGTTCCCCGAACAATATCATTTAACTTATTTGTGAATCTTAATAAATACTGCAAGAGCGAACACGTCTTTACAAGAGCGCCAATAAATACAGGAAAGAGATTGGTATGGGTGCATGATATGGTAACAATAGAAGAAACATATATCAGAGAGCAAAGTAATTTAAAAACTGAAGTCTTCAGAGAACGATGCTGTATGGTACATAACTCTGCAGCCACCCGGCCGAGTCATAGGTGGATAAGCAAGCATCCAGATACGTAATAGAGTCAATGCGAGCCAAGGTAGAACAGTCAGTTGGTAAAGGATATCGAAAAAGCCTGAAGCCAAATAAATCAAACAATTAAGGCTGAATGTTGTGCTGCGACATTTACCACGATGACTCATCCAGTACCGTACTACGTGTATAGAGTTCCTTATGCTGAAAGAGGTCTGTACTATAGATGGAGCGTTTAACAAGTATAAATCGCAAGCGTGGTTCTATAGAGGACTGTTAGCAGGCCTACAACTCCAAAATCCAAAGGAGGAACCTACTACACAGACGGATGTGATCAAAATACCAGCAAGCCCACCACGCTCTGCTTAGCAAGACTACAATCACTAATCATTAAGAAACTAGACATTATATGACCACCCATACTTTAATAATTATTAAGTTCATCAAGATTCAGAGCTCAGTGCTGCACCTCTCCGTAGCACTTACCAGGCGCGATCAATAGTCATGGCATTCAGAGGTTGTATGATTGAGTACAGCATGGAACTGCTCCATAAAGCCAAAAGAATTAGCTTCGCGCCGAAATGTCAAGCCACTGGTCGTGTTTCTGGAGAAAAGAGCGTGCTTACAGAGAGTAGCGTGAGCGCAAGAGGACGAGTTTTACGTGAAACAATCAACACAGACAATCAGTGTATTGCTTGATTTTCAAGTGACATTGAATATTTACTGATACACACAAATATCATATGGGCTAGCACAATAGTTGTAATTCAACATAGCAATTCTTCGAATTCAAATTTGTTTGTGAAAGTGAATGGAAGGTTAAGAAAAGTAAAACAACTGAGGAACGCATGTGTGAACAGCATTTCGTCACAATTGTAGAGCTCCACTCACTTTGAGGCGAGCATAAATACACAGGAGATTAGTGATAGGTGTGTGGAAGATTACAGGTGGGTCTCAGGGTTGTCACATGAATAACGCATTGCTTATGCAAAGTTCTACAAGAGCGAGAATCAGATGACAAAAAGTAAATATGAGACAGTTGATCAGAACATTATCAAAATTGTTGTAGCTGCAAATCAATGGCTTATGTAGACGTGGGTTGTAGTGTAATATAGTAATACATGTGCATACATTAAAATGTATATACACAGCTGTGCTGCGACTACGCCTGTTGGTCAAATACGATGTAGATATGCTTCCCAAGTGAGTGCTGATCAAGTACAGGAAGTGCTGATGTGATGTGAATGATGAAATTGGTGCGTGAGGGTGCATATGGGTCCAGAGCAGTAGAGCATTGTACATGAAGCTGTCTGTGATTGAATACGTGAAATACACATATATTGCAAAAAACCCTATCCTGATGTGCCGCTGGTCACCGCGTGGCTATACCTCTAAGGAAGTATCAATTAGATACAATTGTACTGCGCAAGTTGAGAACCTACATAAATGGCAGTCTTCATAGACTCCTAAGAACTTCAGGACTTCACGGGTATGCACTATCTTTGCTATGTGAATGCCCTCATTAGATAGCAAAATTATAACTGCACATATTAGATTTGTAAAGTTATTTGGATAGCTATTAATCACAGAAGTACCTTGTTGCGCGTCTACATATAACGAAGCTGCCGATGAGCAAGACGCTAAGAAGTGTTAGTCGTTGCGCGTACGTTTCTAGATGACGATCAATAACTCCACAGAAGACAGAAGCAGGAACGACGAAGTATAAATTTCTAGTAAGCCTGCAAGTCGAGTTATGTCGCGCAGAATGCAAAATTCCACACAAATCAAACGGCAAAAACTTAAAGTCGTGGAAATAAATTTACGTACCCAGTGCAAATTACCAGTGAATCAATTATATAGAAGAACCTGCTGTATATCTATCTCTGCAGCAGCCTG
Organism: Bassia scoparia; assembly: GCA_008642245.1. Lineage (NCBI taxonomy): Eukaryota > Viridiplantae > Streptophyta > Magnoliopsida > Caryophyllales > Amaranthaceae > Bassia > Bassia scoparia. The sequence continues at coordinate 156,678 of SNQN01000079.1, forward strand.
TGCAGAGCTTTTGCTTTTGCACGTGATGAGCCAAATGTCGACATCGGTGGACAAAGTACAGACGCGTCATAAACATGACATCTCCGAGCAAGCGGCAATACAAAGATACATTTGAATGAGCCATAAAAGCGGAATTTAAGTGAGCATATCTATTCACGTTCTACATCAGTTACTCGGCAGATACCTAATGATGGTGTCAGACCTCCTCTTAGGTCTTATCTGCATACAAGTCAGTGATAGCGTCAGAAAGAGTAAAGCGATGTGAGTGATGAATCATTCGTCTTCCGTCGATCGAATCAGAATCCTAGTTACATCGCGGGTTGGAATAGTTCTTGCACGCAACACCGTGAACAAATCCTATCATCTTCTTATCATCACATCCATGGTGTGCCACGTTCAGCGGCTGAAGCAACAGTGAATTACCTGGGGTACGATAACCAACATGCCAATTGAGATACTCCTACTATTGAGAAAACAGGCCACTAGTATATGTATGAAGAGATTTACATCACTTATGACCTACTTCATACAATTCCGCGAAACAGAACCGTTCATAATTGTGATGGTCATGACAACATCAAAATATTGTCCTGAAATGTATAAAAACATAAAACAATGAGAACCTTTCTATCACAAGACAACAAGTGATAGAATAATGATGGTCTATTCATTTCTTCCCATCTGCAAAGTCTCCGTAGCTACAAACAATTACTAATTGGCACCTAAAATCTATAACTCCAAATGAATGAGAAGTATGCACACATAATTGGCATAAAACTAGTAAAAAAATAGAGAAGTAGATAAAATTCAAAGATAACACCCAGATGAAAAATCAACAAAAAGTATAAAATGGGATATTTTCAGATAAAGTATAAATTCGATAACTTAGCAGTCATCTTACAAAGGATGTTGAAATCATTTTCTCACAGCCGATCATGTTTGGTAGGATGCTGTGGTGCTATGCTATTGATGTAATTGTGTATATCTCCTAGCTTCAACGCTCACTAGTAGGCAGGCAAAAAGAGAAGACATACTACTAATCTTCCTCTCATGAACACTTCAATCTTGTAAGGTAGTGTGCTAGGCATGATCACAAAGCCCAGAGCTTAGGTGTGGAGACATGCAGAAGCACACAAAAGTCAAAAGCAAATGTTGTTCGGCTCAAATGATCGGTTGAACAGGAAAAAGAAGGCGTTAGATGGCCCTCGATGGTTGGAGTCTTCAATGGGTAATATTGTAGAATACCATAGAATTAGAATTGTTGTCAAGTATTGTTGACCTCCCATATAGGCTACAGGTCATTTCCTTTGTCAAATTTGCACAATAAATAAGTATATTTCTTAATAATAGTGACTCATTGACCCCGTGGTGCAAGATTATAGCATGGCTAAGATTAATTTTTAATGAAGAGTAATGTCCTCTGGGTGCATAAATTAATGTTTGGAGTGTCAAATCCGGGGGGTGTGTCAGTGTTCCGAGGATTGATCAGAGGTTTGGGTTGCTTAGAGATGCGCTCAATGTTTGGTTAGTATTGTTTTCAAGTGTAAGCCACGATAAAGATGCGGTGTCGTGCGGGTGGTATGCACTAATTCGATGGAATGGATGAGGAAGAATCTTAGCCGTGTATCCGTAATTTCGACATTTTTTGATGAGAGAGGTAAGTCGTTAGATATATGTCAATTCTTATATCTCTCAAGTTTTGCTCATTAATCAGTGATAAATTTATTTTTAATAAGTGTAGTTGTGGAAATTTTGTTGTTCATAAATATATTATCTAAAATTATTGTATTTTGTGTAAAGTAGAGTTTTGATGCTGATTCGAGCGAGCGTGTCAATCTCGAGATGTGCGGAGCGTGGCGGGCCGTTGTTATACGCGAGTCGAAAATACGAGTTTTCTGCCTGAAACTGACTGTGTAACTCAGATAGACACCACTTCTAGGTGGTCATGAATATAATGTTATTTCAAAAAGTTCAATGAATCTTTATTGAGATGGAGGGTTATCAATAGCCTCTGGACACTTTGTTATACGTTTGCTAGTGGTCTCAGGTTGCGCCACTTGCACTGATCATCGCTATTCTACAATAAAAAGCATCTTTAAAAAATTGTGGCTACTGTACAAATAGAGATTATAATAGTTAGACATAGAAGTTGCCTTTAAGGTCTGTCATGGATCACAATGGTTACCCTGAGACTCACCTAAAATAGTATGATATTTAGTGTGCTCCGTACAAGCAGACATCCTTAGTTCAATTGAGTTTTTTGTCATACCAAAAGGCTAGAACCAAGCAGCGGCGGTGACGAATGCAAAGGGTATAAGGTATCGCTAATAGCTAGCATAACGGATAGGATGCAGTGTTAGTAAATGTTGTCTATACTCAGATCTCATGTAGTATGGTGTTACAGAAATGGCAGGGGGCAAAGGGGCATGGATCACACCGGCACCAATGTAGCACCTCTAAGCATTTGGGCCAACAAGTTATCTTGGACAGACCCAAAATTGAATCTTTTGGTCGCATAATGCTTTGAGAAGAATCACGGAGTACTCGCATGATTGGAATGTATCTCTGTCAGCAGAAGGTGGAAAACCAATGATGTATGACAATTCAATTATGTGATGTCTAAGTTCAATGCAACGTAATTAGTTGTGAACAAGGACAAAAATAATAAATAGTTATGAGTATGGCTTATTCTTCCTTAAATATTTTGTTGGGTTTTGTGATTGACAGAATTGTCAAGCTGCTCGTCTTCTGAGGAATGGGGAGAATAGGGGCCGGGCAGTACAAACTTTAATAGGTAATCGCCTCCCCTCCCTATATAATATATACTGGTAATGATGATATTTCTCGTGTACTGGACAAGAATTGCCTGTGTACCGACTTATTGATAAATATCAGTAGTTATCAGGATGTAAAAATGAATGAGGAAAGAGGATTCGTCCACCGTCGGGGTATACTGTATTGGTATGGCTGGTAGTATCACGCTCCGAGCCGCAGCAATGGTCAGTGGGAGAAGCATAGGTAATAGGGGGACGAGGCGACAACGTCTTGGTCGTGGAATGTAGAATTATGAGAGCAGCTGGGCACCTAGTGGGCTAGAGCCTTAGTGGTAAACCGCATCCGCGCAATCTAAATGGATTTAATGTCAGGATGATAGCGCATCTGAACGTGAAGGTCATAAGCGTGCTGGCATTGTGTTAAACCAGACATGTTAGCTGACAAGTATCACGGAGATTAGCAATGTCAAGGAGAACCCAGACGGAACATCGTAGTGTCATCGAATGATGTAGAATTCATGATGAGCGAGCAGGCGTGAGGTTCAGTGCGGCTCGGTGATGAGCATCGTGACCGCATGTTTTAAGTTGCCGAATCTGACAGATGTAGCCACTCTTTATTACAAGCAGTAAGGTGCATTAGTGAGAAAAGTCTGCGAGGTAGTGCATGACTAAACTGGACCAGATGTCACCAATCGGCAATTGTTTTTAAATTGAGCCATAGTGGCGAGCGCGATGCAGTCCGTATTCGAGTACGTATCTTCGTGATATTGAGCTGTAGGGGCCTCTGCAGAGTAATCAGCGTATTCGTTCTACAAATTCTTTAGTCGTCGGAGCTCACACGCAAAAGTGTGTTACCAGCTGATTTACAAGGGATAGTGACTGGTTAACGGAATTGGTATGATTGCATTAGTTATCACCACAGTCCATCTTAAATAAAAAAATATATAGTTGAAGTGAATCTGCGAATTAAAATTAATTATGTATGAGTAAATGGTAGCAAGAGTTGGAACCTGAGGCATCCAATCCACTTAATTACAGACTTGTTCCTGGTCTGTTGGATTCAAGACTTAGCTGTAGACCGGCTTATGTTGCCTTGATGAGGCTCCCTTCGTATACTGGACATCGTAATGACAGTGGCTTCGCCTGCTGAAAATTAATATTTCAGATTTGATTGAAGCCATCGTAGCTTCCCATAAAGGATGGTTTCCACTAGAAAACCAGGATGTTCCTCTGTACATTCCCTGACAGCCTGTTTCCTGAGTGAGATATGTTAGACCGAATGCTAGGAACATTTGGCATTCCATTCCCACAATTGGGACTTGAAGCGAAACAAGAGGAAAAGGAAATTCCATTCCCATTGCCACGCCCTATGCATGTCGCCGTTGTATGTCATGTAATCGCTCATAATCATGGTCACATTCCACGGTCAATCCACTGTGGTACAACAGACCGAGCAGTCTTTCTGTGAGCTCGTTGGATCAAATTTCTGTTGAAAAGAGCTTGAAACTCCCTCCGAATTCATGCGTTTCTCTTTCTCCAGCTTTCTCATTCCCGCCACCTAAGCTGATTTTCTCAACGTTTATTCAGCTTGATTTAAGGTATGACAGCAGCAAGTTCAGATAACATTCAGCACTGCTGCAACTGTTTTATTGCTCTGCTGATCAGCTTTCCACTCCAACAGTCTTTTGCTTCTTAGTAGATGTCCCTCGCTCTGCCTTCTTTGTTGTCTCAATGTTTCGAAACAGAATTGCAGCAACTATAACATTCGGTCCGTCTCTCTTCACGGTTCGACAACGTCTCATTGGGAGGGATGTCCTTCTGAAGCTCACCTTCACACCATTCAGTTGTCTTGCCTGGTTTTTTTCCTTTTAGTTTTTGGATATTCTTCGAGTTTGCTTCTCGTCGTGTTTTGGCTTTGCCCTTTTGTTGTCCCACCAGGCTTAGAGATAACGAGTTACCAACTTGCGAGAAATGATTTCATTGCATCTGTCCACTCATCCAGGGAAATCAAGTCCTTTCTAGCGTAGTTTAAATTTCTCATCCAAAAAGATCTCATATGCCCTCTTAAATCAAACATGCACCAGTCTGTGCAGGCCATTGTTACAGGTCGTTTTTGAGTTTTCTTGTTTCTAGCCTTTTCTCCTGTGTCTTCCGTTGCGTTTTGCTTCTTTGCCCTTTAACTTTGAGGGTTTCCTTTCTTCTTTAGCAAATGGTTGTAGGCTAGGCATGGTTTGATGGTGTATCTGCGCCTCAAGGATTTGGACTAGGAGCCAGTTTTTTGCGTTCGGGTTCCACTTTGCAGAACTTCGCCTGATTGTTCATCATCACGAAACGAATCCAAATCAACTTCAGTCCTCCTAAACTCCCACCTGTAAATTCGCTGATCGTTATCTGTCGCATTCTAGTCGCTAAATAGCCTCAACTCAATGGCTGTCTGATAACAAAAAGATTTCTGGTTAGAATATATCAGTTAGTTTGAACACCATTATGATAACAGCAAAATCATAGCAAATTCTATGCTAATTCAGTAAATCATCTGACACAAAATTGGTTGAATAATGAATAAACAAAGAAATAATGAATAAAAAAAATCCAAATATACAATTTCTTCAACACCTTAACTATTCATGATATATAAATACTGAGATGTCTGCATAATACATCTCCTTATACATATGCATATATAACTCAAAGGTTTGCATCACATCTAAAATAATTTCTAAGACTCAATTTACAAGCACAAATAAAAATTCTCTTCTAACGAATCACAACTTGACCTGTTGTGTTGCACAGCAATGCGCAATTGCTGATAACGCAAAAATCACTGACATATACAAGCTGTGCATATTGCATCTCTAACACAACGGCTAAACAACAGATACATGTCAGAACAATATATTATGATGATATGATAATAAACAGTTAGTCTTTCTACCACAGCCTCCAGATTGCGTAAGTCCAATGTAGCAGTTTCGAACCAAAGATACACATCTCCAGCTACAAAGCTGAAATGGAGTCTAGCTCATTGTCTCTTCTTTCCGAGCATTATCTAATCGACGCGGAATCCAACACCAAAAAGGAAGATGGGATCTAACAACCTTTGTAATTACTAGTACAGAATGATGCAGTCAAATGTTCTGGTCGATTTTCTGTGAGTTTCGTTAAGGAATACAATTACAGATGAGTTGGTATGGACTGCTAACATATTTGGATTACACAAAACAAGCTGTTCCATCTACAAATGAAAGCAAATCAATGAATAGAATGAAATAAAACAATGATATTAGAAAAAAGCAAACCTTACCGCAAGTCATGTCAATACAATTATAGAATGTGAGCAGATTGATGCGACAGAAAACTCTTACTTATCTAGAAACTTTTTCATACAAATCTGATAAAGAAAAAAGAGATTAACTCTAAGTTTCTTTTAATATGATCGATGTGGTACTAATCCAAATTATCTATTATTAGTGAAAGAGAAAGTATGAATATTGATATTAGCAGTTACAGTTTCTTCAATTCATTACCAGATTACTTGTCACAGCTGTAACGAGTCCGATTCACGAACCTTCACTCTACCATCAAATTTCTCACCATAATATTCTTCAACATAATTTAACTTAATTTGTGCTAGCTTGTTATATAATTTTGCTGATCGAAAATTAAAGAGGTACTGTCTAGAAGAATAATGATTGACTGTACTTCCATTTGTCTTCACATGCCATCCCATCACAATTAATCTCAATTACATGTACGAGCGTATAGATCGATATGTAAGAGGAAATTACGAGTATAGTTATAAGACCAACATATAAAGGATGAGAAAAATTACTCGTGTTCGGCGTTTTTCTCCTATCGTAAAAAAACTCTCCCCGCAAACCGCTAATTTTTTTGTAGTTTGTCGGGCTACCACTCAGGTGTGAAAGCTGAGAAATAGCAGTAATGGACTTAATTCTTATAATTGAATTATCGTATAAAGCGGAGCTATATATAATTACAACCTATAAATCAGGAAAATATATATATATCATTGCATACCAAAATCATAATCCGAAGATATTTCCAAAAACAAACCCCTGAATTCCGTAACACCCGTGCCCCGTCAAGTTTGAGTCATCGAGGAATCAAGAATGCCAACTTGGAGAGTAAATGAAGTCAAACTAGGCATGCTATCCGAGACCGCTTAGTGAAGATAGTCCCGCCAACCTGCAGAGGATGTAGACATAAGTAGGAGATGATGAGACACCGTCAGTGATTCGCATCTCGAACAAAAACATGACAGTCAACCTCGATGGCTTCCGTGCGATAAAAAAAACGGTTTTGCGATATCAAGGCCGACTGACTATCACAGAAATCATTTGATCGACTTTGGGATGATTCACTACCAAACTTAACAACAAATACCCTCAACCGCATTTCCTACTCAACAATGATAGCAGCCATAGACCTGTATTCAGCCCACTGACGTAACGCGATAACTGAGGTTGTTTATTTCAGTTTCCAAGACACAGGAGAATGGACCAAGAAACACAAGCCAACCCCGTGATGAAGCGGCGAGTAACCGGACATGCCCCAACAAATGCCATCAAGTATCGCACCATCCCTGCAGAGTGAATCACACTACAGCACTTCAGTAAGAATGCCTTGCCCCGTGTCCCTTTCAGAAACGGTACGGACTCCGTAAAGCCCCTCCTCAATGCTTCAGTCCTAGCTCCTGCATGGACTGAGATAAGATGTAACCAGAATAAAGCCGAAATCAGGAGGTGATATCACAAGAACTATCAATACGACCGACAAGCGCCGAACATAAGACTACGCGGATTCAGTAAGGCAACCTCGCGCATCAGGCTAAGCTCAACGCTATGCTTCTCTCAATCTATGGGAAAACCCATGGCTTAAGGTCACCCGCAACAACGCCTGCTTCAGAAATGATAGTTCGCAAGCAGTATATGTTCCTTGACACATAAACAGAACCAGCAGAACGCTTTCAAAAGCCCTGGTCAATTCCCCAGGAAAATATTTCAAAGGACCCAAGTCCTTCATCTTGAAACAATCACTAAGATAGGACTTAAAAGTACACAGCGCAGCGGAATCATTCCCAGAAATAATAAGATCATCAACATAAACCAAGACATTAATCTGAATGCCTGTCTTAGTAAATGTAAAGAGAGAATAATCCGAATAAGATTGAAGAAAACCATACCCTTTCAAGGCAGTGACTAGCTTTGCAAACCAACATCTAGGAGCCTGTTTCAAACCATACAGAGACTTGCGCAACCGACAAACCAAAGTAGGATCCGAACTGTCAAACCCAGGAGGCAACTTCATGTAAACTTCTACATCGAGATCGTCATGCAAAAAGGCATTATGCACATCCATCTGGTGGAGCTCCCAGTTCTTAGACGCCGCAATCGCCAAAAAAGTCCGAACAGTAGTCATTTTAGCAACCTGAGCAAATGTTTCAGTGTAATCAACGCCTGCTTGCTGATGGTTACCAAGCACAACCAATCTGGATTTTAAACGTTCGACCTCACCATTAGACAAAAACTTTGTCCTATAAACCCACTGGCTACCGAGGGCCCGCTTACCAGGGGGAAGGGGCTCCAAGGTCCAAGTACCATTGTTCTCAAGCGCCTGAATTTCCTCCTTCATGGATTGTCACCAACAATCAAATTTCATGGCCTCCTTGAAAGATTTTGGTTCACTATGACTGACTACAACTGCAACAAATTTACGATAATTGACAGACAAATTATCACAATGTATATAATGTGCAAGAGGATACGAAGTACCTGAAGAACGATCAGAAACCGGAGCCGGAAGAGATGGACTATTAGCAAAAACCGCATTAGTAACATGATCACGAAGTTTAACAGAAGGAAACTTTGCACGTCATCCACGGCCCAAAGCCTCGATAGGCTGTGGCTCACTGACAGCAACAACCTCAGCCTGCCGTGGCTGCTCACTGACAACAGAATCCGTGAGAGGAAGAGGACTGGCCGGGACAGGATCAGGCGCAGCAACCAAAGTCTCCTGCTCACAACTGCCAGTATCAACCCCCCCTGAAGTGCAATCATGGACTTCAACATCACAACCATCGTCACATACACCTAACTCCGCAAAATCCTCATGTATATCACCCACAAAATCCATCGCAGGCTCAATATTAACATCCTCAGGAGAAGCAAAGGGAAACACATCCTCAAAAAATTTAACATCCCGAGAAACAAAAAATTCTTTGGTATCCAAATCATACAANTTAGAGATTGAACTTGAGAGCAATGCAAGTTACAAGAGAGAAAAGCTCAAGTGTTTTTCATCTCTAACTAATGAAACAAGTGAACCTATTTATAGGCACTCCATAGGTACTCCAACAGCCATATTTTGGATGATGTAACCCCTCAAAATCATGCACCAAAGCTAAATCAATTTGAGTTAAATGAGATTCAATCACATTCAATCCCATATCAATTGATTCTTCCAAGCTTTAATATGAATTAAAACATCATAATAATGCATTAAGAAGGTTCCCAACGGACGAAATCATCAACGGGCAAAAGATCAAAACGTATCGAGCATTTAATGACGAGCACGAGCASTGGCACGCGGTGSGCACCCAGGCCTCCGCACTCAGCGCGATTTGCTACTGTCTTGTTTTGTCCACTTTACTTAATTTTGATCCAAATGGGAGTTTAAGCCCAAACAGTCCTAAGGGACCCCTTTGCCATGATTGTTCTAAAACATTACCTATGAATATCATTAGCTCATGGTCCATTTATGTATAAATGTTCCAACAATATCATTATATTTTGTGAACTTATATACTGCAAAGAAGTCTTACAAGAGCCAAAAAATCAGGAAAATTGGTCATTCATATTTGGTACAATAGAAAAACATATTTCAGATGAGAATAAATTTAAATGAAAGTAGAAAGATGCTTATGTACAAACCTCTGCACCACCGATGCAAAACAGCACCACCAAAAGGTCAATGAGCCAAGCTGACATCAGTTTGTAAAGGATAATGAGAAAGCCTGAAGCCACAAGAACAAACAATAGGGCTGATGTTGTGCTGATATTTACCACACCACCAGACCTTACATTTGAGATTTCATCTGAAGAGTCCTATACGAACAAGTATACAAGAAACTGTTAGCAGCCAACCAAAAATCAAAGGAGGAACCWTAACAACGATTGATCAAAAATACCAGCAAGCCCACATCCTGCTTAGCAAAATACACAATATAATTAAAGAACTAATACATAATGACACCTACTTTTAATAATTGTTCATATTCAGCAGCTGCTTCTCTAGCACTCCAGGCCGACCAATATGATGCACAGAGGATGGTACCAACTGCCATAAGCCATAAGAATACTTCCGCAATGTCAACCACTGGTCGTTTTGGAGAATATAGCTGCACAGATACTGAGCAAGGGAGACGAGTTTTAGAAACACAACACAGAACAATCAGATTGTAGCTTTGATTCAAGTTGACATTGATATTTATGTACACACATATTATAGCTAGCACAATAAGTTGGAATTCACATAGCAATCTCATCATTGTTTGAGTGTGGAAGGAAAAAGTAACCTGAGGAACCATTTGACAGCATTTTCTCCAATGTTAGACCAGCACTTTGAGGGAGCATAACAGCAGGGATATGTATATTAAGATCAGTTTCATCTGGTTCACATACCATCTTGTAAAGTTCTACAAGCGAAACAGAACAAAAGAAATGAATGTCAGACAATTTATTCAAATTTTGTACTGCAATTATATGCTTGTATAGTTGTATGTATATAAATATATGCATACATTTAAATGTATATACACACAAAACGATGTATGTGCTCCCAATAGTGTGTCAGGAMAAATGTGATGGTGTGAAGTGTGAAATTGGTAGGCCAAGAGTAAGCATTGTACATGAAGCTGCTTATGAACTGAAATCACATATGCAAAAAACCCTTATCTTCTATGTCGCCTACCTCTAATTATAGATCAATTAAACAATTGTACTGGCAATTGGAAAGCCTAACATAAATCAAGTTCATATGAGCTCCTAAGAACTTCAGGACTTAGGGTATGCAATGATTCTTCATGTGAAGCCTCATTAACAAAATTATAACTGCACAATAGTTCTGTAAAGTTGTAGCTATAATCACAATCAAGTTGGCGCTGTTCATTAACAAGCTGCCTGCAGGAGCTATGAATAGTCGTGACTCTAGTGACATCAAACTCCAGAGACAGAGCAGGACACAAATAAAATCTAGTAAGCCTGCAATCGATAGTCCATTCAAATCCACACAAATAACGGAAAACTAAAGTCTGTAGATAAATTTATACTTGCAATTACCATTTTGATCATTTATAATGAGAACTGCTGAAGCACCGGCAGCTTGTGCAACTTTTGCTTTGCTCGTGAACCTACARTGACCTCGRTGTACCATAATGACATCTCCAGCAAGCTAATACAAAGTACATGAATGAGCCAAAAACGAAAAGTGCAATCATCACGTTCGACATAGTTAGGGCAATACTTAATATGGCAACCTTTCTCTTAGGCTTACTGCAACAATCAGGAGGGTCAGAAAGAGTAAGATGTGAGTGATAAGCATTCTTCTCCTTCGACACGATCCTAGTACCAAATCTTGCACCAACACCAACAAATTCTTCATCTTCYTTATCATCAATCCATGTTTGCACTTTCACCTAAGCAACAGTAATTACCACATAATCAACAATCATATATACTCCACTTTATTGAAAACAGGCCACTAGTTTAAGAWTTACTCATCTATACCTACTTCTTATCAATCCTGCAAACAGTACCCAATAATTCAATTGAACAACAATCAAAATTTTCCTGAATTATAAAACATTAAAACAATAARCTTTCATCACAACACAACAAAGATAGAATAATTGGTCTATCATTTCTCCATTGCAAGTYAGCACAAACAATTAAATGGTCACAAAATCATACTCCAATGAAGGAAAGTTCACACATAATTGGCATAAACATACAAAAAAAGAGAAGAGAAAATTCAAAGAACACCCAGATGAAAAATCAACAAAATAGAAAATGGGTATCAAAGAAAGTTAACAAATTAAAACTTACAAGGATGAAATCATTCTCACACCCAGGTTTTGTAGGAGCTGTATCATCATGATGAATGATATCTCCAGCTTCAACGCTCACTATGATAGCGCATAAAGAGAGAAACAACTTCACTCTCATGAAATTCATCTTTTGTAGGTGTCTAGCATAACAAAGCTCAGAGCTTTAAGTGATAAATGGCAACTGAAGCAGCAGCAGCAGCAGCAAAAGCAAAAGCAAAGATGTGTTCTTTAAATTTTGGTTAACAGGGAAAGAAGTAATTAAAGCCCCTCATGAGTTATAATGGGGGAATATTAGAACCATAATTAGAATTGTTCAGTATTTTGACTCCCATTAAACCCGGGCGWCAGAGTTCTGATTGTCTCTTTGTCAAATTTGACTAATAAAAAATATTTCTTGATTATATTTGTTGACTCATGTTGCAAAGATTATAGCATGGCAAGATTATTTAAGTAGAATTAATTTCCTCTGGTGCATAAATTAATTTGTGAGTGTCAAAATCACCGGGGGTGTTCATCGAGTGAGTTGATCACGAGTTGGGCGTTGCTCAACTCATGTTTGTTAGATTTCAAGTTAAGCGATTACGAGCTGTCGTCTAATGATATGATTTAGTGTTCCTAAATTCACATTTTTTGATAGAAATCGTAGATTATATTTTCAATTCTTTACTTATTTTTTCATTTATAGTGTATAAATTTATTTTTAATAAGTGTTGTTGGAAATTTTGTTTTCAAATATATTACGTAGAAAATTATTGATTTTTTGTGTAAATAGAGTTTTGAGCTGATCGACGAGCGTGAGTCAATTCGAGTCGAGCGTTGACCGAGTCGAATACGAGTTGTTCGCAAACTGCTTAACTCAATAGCACCTCTAGTTCATATATATGTTATCAAAATTCAAGAACTTTATTGGAAGATAAAGCCCTGGACATTGTTACTCGCCACTCACTGATCATCTATCTACTAATAAAAGCATTTTAAAAATTGGTTCTACGTACAATAAGGAGTTATAATATTGGACAAATTGCTTAATCTTTCATGGGACACTCACAAAATATGTATGAATACTTCGAAGCAACATCCTTTTTCAATTGAGTTTTTTCATACCAAAGCTAGATCCCCAAGTTTTTATTATTGCAATTGTGGTAACATTTGTGTGTAGATGTTCTATGATAAGATCTGAGTATGGGTGTTACAGAAATGGCATGGGCAATGGGCATGGGTCAAGCCAATTGTAGCCAAGCATGGGATTGCAAGTTTTGAACAACCATTGAACTTTTCATTAATTTGGAAGATCAGGTACGCGAATGATGTTTCTCTGTCATATGTGGACCAAATTAGCAATTTCAAGTTATTATTAAGTCAACAACTATTAGTTATTAAAAAAAATAATAATAATATACTTCTTTTAATTTGTTTGGTTTTGATTGAGATTCAAGGCTCTTCTAGGAAGGTGCCGAAATTTGGAATCCCTCCCTCCATAGAATATTTTTATGTATTTCTCGTTTTAAAATGTTTGTTACGTTTGGAATATTAGTTACAATAAAAATTAATGAAATTCGCTCGGTATATTTTTGTATTTATATGACCGGCCAATTATGTGCAGTGGAACATAGAATAGATAACATTGTGGTGAATAGAATATTGGAGCATACCTTAGTGCTTGTCTTGTAAGCCACAAGGATTTAATTCAGGATTACTCATATCTAATCATAATCTTTGCTTTTACTTAGCAAATCATAAACATATCAAGGAGACAAGATATGTTTGTCATGAATATGAAATCATGTTAGCAGCACTATTCATCTTGTGATGATCATGACCATTTAATGTCCAATAAATTGCCTCTTTACAACAGATTCCTTATAAAAGGGAGTATCTTCTAACACCATTACAATCACAATTTTTTTATTGCTATTGCAGTATCAATGTATCATAGTTCATTGTTATTGCTATTGCTGTATTGCAGTATCATATTTTTTTTTATTGCTATTGCAAAATGTACCTACAAGTTTATTAAGGTTGTAGTTGCAAGGTTACCACACAGTCCATCTTAACATAAAAAATATATATAGTGAAATCGCGAATAAAATTAATTATGTAAGTTAAATAGGTAGCAAAGATGGAACTGAGGCATTCCAATCACTAATTACGACTTGTCCTGGTCTGTTGATAAGACTTAGCTTATTGACCGGCTATGTTGCCTGATTGAAGGCTCCCTTCGAATATCTGGACATCGTAATGACATGGCTTCGCTTGCTGAAAATTATATTTCAGATGTTGATTGAAGCCATCGTAGCTTCCCATAAAGGGATGGTTTCCACTAGGAAAACCAGGATGTTCCCTGTACATTCTGACAGCCTGTTTCCTTGAGTGAGATAGTGTAGACGCGAATTGGCTAGGAACATTTGGCATTCCCATTCACCAGTTGGACTTGAGGAACAAGAGGAAAAGGAAATCATTCCATTGCAAGCATTGCCATTCCGTTGTATTGCATGTAATCGGCTCATAATCATTCACATTCCAGCATCACATTGGAACAAGACCGCGTCTTTCGTTGAGCTCTTGGATCAAATTTCTGTGAAAAGAGCTTGAACTCCTCCTGAATCAATGCGTTTCTTTTCTCCAGCTTTTCTCATTCCCGTCCTCTAAGCGATTTTTCTCACTGTTCAGCTGATTTTGAGTATGACAGCAGGCAATGTCAGATAACTATAGCAGCTGCTGCAACTGTTGTATGCTCTGCTGATCAGCTTCCACTCCAACAGTCTTTTGCTTCTTAGTAGATGTCCTCGGTCTCTTGCCTTTTTGTTTCTCAAGTTTTCAACAGGAATTGCAGCAACTATAACATTCTCCGTCTCTTCACTGGTTCGACAACTTCTTCATTCGGGGAGGGGATTGTCTTTCTGAAGGCTCACCTTCATCACATTTTCAGTTGTCTTGCCTGGTTTTTTCCTTTAGTTTTTGGATTATTTCTCGGAGTTTTTGCTTCTCGTCGTGGTTTTTGCTTTTGGCCTTTTTTGTCCACCAGGCTTAGGGAACATTACAACTTCGGAGATTGATTTCATTGCACTGTCCCACCAGGAAATCAAGTCCTTTCTAGGCAGTTTTAATTTCTTCTACAAAGATTCCATATGCCCTCTTAAAATCAAACATGTGCACCATCTGATTGCAGGCTCATTGTTACAGGTCGTTTTTTGAGTTTTCTTGTTCAGCTTTTTCTCCTGTGTCTTCCTTGCAGTTTTGGCTTCTTTTGGTCCTTTAACTTTTGAGTGGTTTTCTTTTCTTCTTTAGCAAATGGTGTAGGGCTAGCATGGTTTTGATGGGTATTCGCCACAGGATTGTGGATAGGAGCCAGTTTTTGCTTCGGTTCCTTGCAGAACTCGGCTTGATTGTTCATACATTCGACGAATCCAAATCAACTTCAGTCCTCCTAAACTCCACCTGTTAAATCGCTGATCGTTATCTGTCATTCTTTATGCCTAATTAGCCTCACTTCAATGGGTTGTCTGATAACAAAGATTTCTGGTTAGAATATATCAGTAGTTTTGAACACCTTATGTAACAGCAAAATCATAGCAAATTCTATGTCTAATTCAGTAAATCATGCTGACACAAAATTGGGTTGAAAATTGAATATAACAAAGAAATAAAGGATAAAAAAAATCCAAATATAACAAATTCTTCACACTTAACATATTTTCATGATATATAATAACTATTGATCTGCATATACATCTTATACATATGCATATATCAATCAATTGCATCACATCTAAAAATAATTTCCTAGACTCATTTTACAAGCCAAATAAAAGCTTCTCTTCTAACGAACACAATTTGACTGTTGTACACAGCATCGCAATTGCTGATAACCAAAATCATGACAATACAAGTGTTGATTGCATCTTAACACAACGGTGAAACACAATACAGTAGAAAATTTTATGTGATATGATAAATACAATTAGTACTTTTCTACCACTCAGCATGATCAATGTTCGAACTAAAGAATCACATTCTCAGCACAAATGAATGAGTCTACCATTGTTCTTCTTTCCGACATTTATCTAATCTACGCGGAACCAACACAGAAAAGGAAGGATGGGATTAAACCTTTGTAATACTGACAGAAATGCAGTCAATGTTCTGGTCGATTTTTGTGAGTTTGTTAAGGAATACATCAGCTGAGTTGGTGACTGCTAATATTTGGGACACAAAATCGAGCTTTCTTTTCATTACATGGAAGCAAATCATGATATGAATGAATAACAATGATATATGAAAACAAACTTACGCCACGTCATGCAATACATTATAGGGTGACAGATTGGATGCAAAGTAAAACTCTTACTTATTCAGAAATTTTCATACAAATATGGATAAAAAGAAAGAAATCTAGTTTCTTTAATTGTATGATTGTATAATCAATCGTATTACTTAAGATGAAAATATAAATTGATATTACAGTTACAGTTTCTCATCATCACAGATACTTCACAGCTTGTAACAGTCGATTCACAACTTCACTGCACCACAAATTTACTTTCACCATTATTCTTCAACTATATATTAACTTAATTTGTTGGCTAGCTGTTTATAAATTTGCTGATCAAATTAGATGGTATGTTAAAGAATAATGATTGACTTACTCATTTGGTCTTCACATGCCATCAACAATTTAATCTCAAATTTACATGTACGAGCTGTATGATCGATTATGTACAGATGGAACGAGTATAGTTTATAGACCAACTATAAAGGTGGAAAATTACTCGTTTCGCGTTTTTTCTCTATCTAAAAAAACCTCTCCCGAAAACCCTAATTTTTTTGTAGTTGTGGGGCTACCATCATGGTGGTAACTGAGAATTTAGCAGTAATGACTTAATTCTTTATTGATTATCATGACGATTATATATAAGTTACAAGCCTATAAATCAGGAAAATATATATTATTGATACAAAATTATCCAAGATATTTCCCAAAACAAACCCCTGAATTCCGTAACCCCCCTCAAGTTGGAGCATGAGGATCATGAATGCCAACTTGAGAGTAAAGAATCAAACTGCAGCTTGCCGAGACCGTTAGTGAAGATATCCGCCAACTGAGAGGATGTAGGACATAAGATGGAGAGATGAGACCGTCAGTGATCGCATCTCGAACAAAAATGACAGTCAACCTCGATGTGCTTCGTGCGTTATGAAAAACGGGTTCTTTGCGATATGCAAGCCGACTGACTATCACAGAACAATTTGATCACTTTGGGATGATTCACACCAAGACTTAACAACAGACCCTTAAACCTCATTCAACTCACAAGTGATAGCAGCCATAGACCTGTATTCAGCTCACGCTGACGAACGCGAAACTGTAGGTTGTTCTCTGGTTTTCCAAGACACAGGAGAATGACCAAGAAACACAAGCCAACCCGTGATGAAGCGGCGAGTAACCGGACATGACGCCTATCAGAGTCGCACCATCCCTGCAGAGTGAGATCAACTTCAGCACTCAGAAAATGCCTTGCCCCGGTGTCCTCTTCAGATAACGGACGACCCGTAAAGCCGACCTCCAATGCTACAGTCCTAGGCTGCACTGCAACTGAGAATAAGATGTGAACAGAATAAGCCAAATCAGGACGAGTAACAGCAAGATATATCAAACGACCGACACCGACGATAAGACTCGGATCAGTAAGCAACTCGCCAACAGGCTAAGCCAAGCTTATGATCTGCTCAATAGGAACACTTGGCTTAGCACCCAAACACTGCTTCAGAAATGATATCCGAGTATATTTCCGTGACAAAAAAACAAACCAGCAGAACTTCAAGCCACTCAATCCCAGAAAATATTCAAAGGACCCAAGCCTTCATCTTGAAACAATCACTAAGATAGGACTTAAAAGTAACAGCGCAGCGGCAAATCATTCCAGAAATAATAAGATCATCAACATAAACAAGACATTAATCTGAATGCCTGTCTTAGTAATGTAAAGAGAGAATAATGAATAAGATTGAGAAAACCATACCCTTTCAAGGCAGTGACAGCTTTGCAAACCAACATCTAGAGCCTGTTTCAAACCATAGAGAGACTTGCGCAACGACAAACCAAAGTAGGATCCGACTGTCAAACCGGAGGCAACTTCATGTAAACTTCTACATCGAGATCGTCATCAAAGGCATAATGCACTCCATCGGTGGAGCTTCCCAGTTCTTAGACGCCGCAATCGCAAAAAAGTCCGACCAGTAGTCATTTTAGCAACCCTGAGCAAATGTTTCAGTGTAATCAACGCCTGCTTGCTGATGGTTACCAAGCACAACCAATCTGGATTTTAAACGTTCGCTCACCATTAGACAAACTTTGTCTAATAAACTCACATGGCTACCGAGGCCCGCTTACAGGGGAAGGGGCTCAAGGTCCAATAACCATTTGTCTCAAGCGCCTGAATTTCCTCCTTTCTGGATTGTCACCAACAATCAAATTTTATGGCCTCCTTGAAAGATTTGGTTCACTATGACTGACTACAACTGCAACAACAAATTTACGATAATTGACAGACAATTATCACAAATGTATATAATGTGCAAGAGGATAGAAGTACCTGAAGAACGATCAGAACCGGAGCCGGAAGAGATGGACTATTGCAAAAAACCGGCATTAGTACTATGATCACCGGTTTAACAGAAGGAAACTTTGCACGTCATCACGGCCCAAAGCCTCGATAGGCTGTGGCTCACTGACAGCAACAACCTCAGCCTGCGTGGCTGCTCACTGACAACAGAATCCGTGAGAGGAAGAGGATGGCCGGGACAGGATCAGGCGAAGCAACCAAAGTCTCCTGCTCACAACTGCCAGTATCAACCCCCCTGAAGTGCAATCATGGACTTCAACATCACAACCATCGTCACATACACCTAACTCCGCAAATCCTCATGTATATACCCACAAAATCACTCGCAGGCTCAATTTAACATCCTCAGGAGAAGCAAGGGACACATCCTCAAAAAATTTAACATCCGAGAAACAAAAATCTTTGGTATCCAATCATACAATTGCCAACCTTCTGCCAAATGGATAACCCACAAACACACATTCCCTACTTCGACTAGCAAACTTATCACCCCCCGTTTTTTGATTATGAGCAAACAAAGACAACCGAAGGTACGAATAGCATCATATGCAGGTGGCTTATTAAAAAGAACATCAAATGGTGTTTTAATATTAAGAAGAGGAGTCGGAGTACGATTAATCAAATGGGCCGCGGTAAGAAGCACACTCTCCCAAAAGAAAATCGACAAATTGGCCTGAAAACGCAAAGCTCTCCCACACTCAAATGTGTTTCTGTTTCCGCTCAACCCTGCCATTTGTTGAGGTGTACCAACACAAGAGGTTTTGAAAAATAATACCATTAGCACGAATAATCAGTAAAAATTAAATTCAGTGCCATTATCACTCTGCACAATTTTAATAGTTTGACCAAATTGTCGTCGACCATAGCTAAAAAGACATAAACTCTGGAAAACTTACAATTTATCAACCATTAAATAATCCATACAACCCTCGAAAAATCATCAACAATAGTCAAAAAATAACGAGCACCACAAGATGACTCATGTTATAAGGTCCCACAGTCATATGAATTTTCTCAAAAATGTCTAGAACAATTATTTTCACTATTGGAAATTATCCCTAGGATTTTGGAACGAAAACATACTCACGCCTTTATTCAAACACTCTAGACCCACTGACATGCAGAAGCATCCTTAACCAAGTTTCGGAAGGATGTCCCAATCGCCTATGCCACACCTCGACATAGAAGACATCGCAACTGACCACACCGGCCGGTTTGCTAAAATAGTATAGTCCATTCGTCTAACTCCCGTTCATCAGCACTTCATGTGGTCCTGTATCAAAACATATCAGATTTAAATGTGACATTGACTGTAAATCACCGTAAGTTGCGAAACAGAAATTAATTGCATTGTAAGTCAGGACATATAAGAACATGATGAAGAATAATTGTGTCGATAATACACCGACCCTCCATAGAACAATAACAGTGACCCATTAGGCAAACCCAAAGGGCACTGTACATGTTTAATGTCAAACAACACGATTTTTTGCCAGTAGCATGGTAATTTGCTCCTGTGTCAATAATCACAGAAGCACTATCAAAACTTACCACTTAATCGATTGTTCGTATATAGTATTACCAAGAAGCCTGTGATAGCTTTCCATTGATCTGCGGTGAAGACTTGACCATTCGAAGACGAAGAAGAAGCAGAGGAGACTTGCGAAGCATGGCTGCCAGCAGTCGCGTGAGCACGCGCCACCCCACGGCTGGACCAGCAGCTGCGGTGTGGGCGCCTTCGAACGATCCCCAGCAGGCCAACCTTCTGGTAGCCAATAATCAAAGCAACGACTAGCCTCAATGACCTCGTTTACTGCAGTGAGTACAGACCTGCAGCGAGTAACAATTAGAGGACGAATGACCGGACTTCTTGCAATGAGTACAAACAGCCCCTTCCGATGACGAACGATCCGAGCCGCGACCACCCTGCATCGACTACCCCTACACGAACAGTAAAGCCCCGCAGGTGGAGCTCGTCTTTGACACGATCAAGACCAGCACAAGTTCCTCCTGAGATACTTGTTGATAGCTTGTCAATGATGGCAGGGGGATTTGAGCAAGAATAGTGGACCGAATCTGTGCATAATAATCTGGATACAAACCAAGTAAAAATTGTGCAACTATCAATCGTCTCGACGCTTTTCATGTTGCTTACCCACGTCACAAGTACATTGACACTACTTACAATGAATTAATGGTTGTAATTTGGCAAGATCATCCCACAAAACTTTAATTTGCCAAACATAAATGCAACAGACATGGTTTTAGATTGCTCACAATTATTTTTTGTGATTTTAATTGCTGAATTCTTGGCCATTCAACACACAAACGTTCATGGTAATCATCCCACAACGTTTGCGTTGTCGTAATTGGAAAGCATAGACCGTACTCAGGATCAATCGTGTTCATGAGCCAAGAGACAAGCATACATTGCACTACAGCCCAGTCATCCTTCGTGGCGGGTTGCACAGGTCCTGTGATCGTGCCATCCAGAAAGCCGAATTTGCGCGAGATGAAAGGCCACAAAGATGGGTGAGACCGATGTATCAAAATTGTCAAGCTTGAGTCGAGTAGAGGTGATGAATCCCTGGTCTGTCATGCGCGCCGAGGTAGAAAGGATTGTTATTTCAATTTTTGAGGTGTGGTGGTGGCTGTGAAACAACTCCTCGCCAGCCATGAGACAAGTAGTTTAGAAAAAAAATTAATTCTGCTCTTGATACCATGAGAAATTAGCAGTAATGACTTGATTCTTTATTGATATCATGCGATATATATAAGTTACAACCTAAATCAGGAAATATATATTAATATGCGATACAAAATATATCCGAAGATATTTCCCAAAAAACCCTGAATTCCCGTAACATAAACCCCAATTCTTCTTTCCACTTCTTTGTTTTTGTTAGTTTGTTCTGAAAAATCCTCCTTTCGATCTCTTTATGAGAGTTTTATCCCCATTTTTGGGTTTTTCTATCTGTTTATGAGAGTTTTATCCCAAATTTTGGGCTTATTATTATCTCCTTTTGTGAGAGTTTGAAGTGTAGTTTTCTTGTCTTCCATTATGGAAGAACAGATTATCTAGAATTTCGTATTTGTTTCACAATTTCGGAAGGAATTCAGAAAATTACAAAGATATTAAAATGCAATAATTGATGTAAATGCTCAGTTTATCGTGAAAAGTTTGTTTGGTAATTGTCATATTTCATGTAAATGCACATCAATTCATAATTTTTTATATTAATACCTTAAAGGTATCAAAGTCTTTTAGCCTCATCAATTCATAAGGGTATTATCGTATTTTAAGAGGGGGACACCATCTTCCTCCCCCTTCCCTTATATAATAGAGATCAGCGGACGTTATGCCAAATCAGAGCGAACTCACAAATTCACAAATTGTATTGCTTCAGATGAAGATTTTTATTAAGGTTATTTTAAATCGAATCTGCGATGTAACTAGTTGTAAGGTGTTTTGTATTCTTGTTCAGAATTTTGTTTTCTCTTCCATTAATTGTAAATGTTTTTGATTATTTCCTATTAATGAAATCTTTATTTTTTGTTTCGTCAAAAAAATATAAGACCAACTATATTCATCATATAACCCTATAACATCAGTGCAAGTTGTTAGGAATATATGACGTAGATTAGGAAAATATATATCTATTTTTCTAATACGAATACTTAATAAAAAGGACAGTGATTAGCACTAGCAGAGGTTAGCAGACCGACCTGACCATGTCTTTCTTTGCTTCGTTCAAATTCAACTCTGCAGAACTCATAGCTATGTATTTTGGTAAAACACGACAGTGAATATATATTTATGTATGAATTAATTTGCTCTCAGTTTATTTGCAGATGCTGTCATCTTTTTCCACCCCTCCTCCAATCCCGACAATATACTATATTTATACATGAAGCATGTAAACTATACTAGCTGATTGTAACTAAGTGTATTGGATTTAAATTGTAGTGTAATACAACTAGATGAACCATAATAATAAAGTTCGTAGTAAAATTTAATGAAAAACTACAAATTATTATATTTAGTTGTACAAATATATAATATGAAATGTAAATAGTTATGAAATATGAATGGTTTAGAGTTTAACCGACCTCTCGCACATTGAATAGGTATCAAGTTATTTTTTTAATATGTTGTTATTTTATTTTATAAAATCTATTATATAAATCAAATTAAAGTTATAATATTTTTATATAGTTTCATTTGTTTCATTACAAAGTTTTTTAGGGTTTTATATGTAGCACATGCTACAACAACATAGTGCACTACTAGTATATGTAGTTTTTAACGCGCTTTTATTGTTATTAGTGGCATATTATGGGGTTAATGGTAGGGGTGAGAATAAAAACCTAAAAAATGGATATCCGATTTATTTATCCATTATCCAATTTCAAAATTCCGAATTATTGATTCTTTACTTATTCAGAATTTTTTCTACAAATATGGATAAAAAGAAAGAAATCTTAGTTTCTTTATTGTATGATTGTATAATCAATCGTATTACTTAAGATGAAATATAAATTGATATTACAGTTACAGTTTCTCAATCATCCAGATACTTCACGCTTGTAACAGTCGATTCACAACTTCACTGCACCACAAATTTACTTTCACCATTATTCTTCAACTATATATTAACTTAATTTGTTGCTAGCTGTTTATAAATTTGCTGATCAATTAAAGATGGTATGTTAAAGAATAATGATTGACTACTCCATTGTCTTCACATGCATCAACAATTTAATCTCAATTTACATGTACGAGCTGTATGATCGATATAGTACAGATGGAAAACGAGTATAGTTTATAAGACCAACTATAAAGGAAAATTACTCGTTCGCGTTTTTCTCTATCTAAAAAAACCTCTCCCCAAAACCCTAATTTTTTGTAGTTGTCGGGGCTACCATCATGTGGTAAACTGAGAAATTAGCAGTAATGACTTAATTCTTTATTGATTATCATGACGATTATATAAGTTACAGCCCTATAAATCAGGAAAATATATATATTGATACAAAATATATCCGAAGATATTTCCCAAACAAACCCCTGAATTCCCGTAACACCCCCTCAAGTTGGAGCATGAGGATCATGAATGCCAACTGGAGAGTAAAGAATCAAACTGCAGCTTGCGAGACCCTTAGTGAAGATATCCGCAACTGAGAGGGATGTAGAACATAAGATGAGAGATGAGACCGTCAGTGATCGCATCTCGAACAAAATGACAGTCAACTCGATGTGCTTCGTGCGTTCATGAAAAACGGTCTTTGCGATATGCAAGGCCGACTGACTATCACAGAACAATTTGATCACTTTGGGATGATTCACACCAAGACTTAACAACAGACCCTTCAACCATTTCAACTCACAAGTGATAGCACCATAGACCTGTATTCAGCCTCAGCTGACGAACGCGAAACTGTAGGTTGTTTCTGGTTTTCCAAGACACGGAGAGATGACCAAGAAACACAAGCCAAACCGTGATGAAGCGGCGAGTAACCGGACATGACGCCCATCAGAGTCGCACCATCCCTGCAGAGTGAGATCACACTCAGCACTCAGAAATGCCTTGCGCCCGGTGTCCCTTTCAGATAACGGACGACCGTAAAGCGACCCCAATGCTCAGTCCTAGCTCCTGCATGAACTGAGATAAGATGTGAACACGAATAAGCCAAATCAGGACGAGTAACAGCAAAATATACAACACGACCGACAAAGCCGACGATAGACTCGCGATCATAAGCAACTCGCCACAGGCTAAGCCAAGCTTATGATTCTGCTCAATAGGAAAACCACTGGCTTAGCACCCCAACAACCCTGCTTCAGAAATGATATCCAGAGTATATTTCCGTTGACACAAAAACAAACCAGCAGAACTTCAAGCCACTTCAATCCCCAGAAATATTTCAAAGGACCAAGTCTTCATCTAAACAATCACTAAGATGGACTTAAAAGTACACAGCGCAGCGGAATCATTCCAGAAATAATAAATCACAACATAAACCAAGAATTAATCTGAATGCCTGGTCTTAGTAATGTAAAAGAGAATAATCCGAATAAGATTGAGAAAACCATACCCTTTCAAGGCAGTGACTAGCTTTGCAAACCAACATCTAGAGCCTGTTTCAAACCATACAGAGACTTGCGCAACCGACAAACCAAAGTAGGATCCGAACTGTCAAACCCAGGAGGCAACTTCATGTAAACTTCTACATCGAGATCGTCAGCAAAAAGGCATTATGCACATCCATTCTGGTGGAGCTCCCAGTTCTTAGACGCCGCAATCGCCAAAAAAGTCCGAACAGTAGTCATTTTAGCAACCTGAGCAAATGTTTCAGTGTAATCAACGCTGCTTGCTGATGGTTACCAAGCACAACCATCTGGATTTTAAACGTCGACTCACCATTAGACAAAAACTTGTCCTATAAACCCACTGCTACCGAGGGCACCGCTTACCAGGCGGAAGGGCTCCAAGGTCCATACCATTGTTCTCAAGCGCCTGAATTTCCTCCTTCATGGATTGTCACCAACAATCAAATTTCATGGCCTCCTTGAAAGATTTTGGTTCACTATGACTGACTACAACTGCAACAAAAAATTACCATAATTGACAGACCAAATTACAATGTATATAATGTGCAAGAGATACGAAGTACCTGAAGAACGATCAGAAACCGGAGCGGAAGAGATGGACTATTAGCAAAAAAACCGCATTAGTCAATTGATCACGAATTTAACAGAAGGAACTTTGCACGTCATCCACGGCCCAAAGCCTCGATAGCTGTGGCTCACTGACAGCAACAACCTCAGCCTCTGGCTGCTCACTGACAACATCCTCATCAAAAATCGTGAGAGGGAAGAGGACTGGCCGGGACAGGATCAGGCGCAGCAACCAAAGTCTCCTGCTCACAACTGCAGTTCAACCCCCCCGAAGTGCAGATCATGGACTTCAACATCACAACCGAGTCGTCACATACACCTAACTCCCGCAAAATCCTCATGTATATCACCCACAAAATCCCATCGCAGGCTCAATATTAACATCCATGAGAAGCAAGGGAAACATCCTCAAAACTTTAACAATCCGAGAAAACAAAAATTCTTGTATCTCAAATATACAATTTTGCCAACCCTTCTGCCAAAGGATAACCCACAACACGCTTTCCTAACTTCGCTAGCAAAACTTATCACCCCCGTTTTTTGATTATGAAAAACAAAGACAACACCGAAGGTCACGAATAGCAATTCATATCGCAGGTGGCTTATTAAAAGCAACTCAAATGGTGTTTATTATTAAGAAGAGGAGTCGAGTACGATAATTCAAATGGCCGCGGTAAGAAACAACACTCTCCCCAAAAAGAAATCGACAAATTGGCCTGAACGGCAAGCTCTCCCACACTCAAAAGTGTTTCTGTTTTCCGCTCACCCTCACCCATTTGTGAGGTGTACCAACACAAGAGAGGTTTGAAAAATAATACCATTGAGCCACGAAAATAATCAAGTAAACATTTAAATTCAGTGCCATTTCACTCTGCACAATTAATAGTTTGACAAATTGTCGATCGACTCAAGCTAAAAAGACATAAACACGGAAAACTTCATTTATCAACATAAATAAATCCTACAACCCATGAAAAATATCAACATATCAACATATAAGAGCACCACAGATGACTATGTCGTATAAGGTCACCCACAATCACTATGAATTTTCTCAAAAATTCTAGAAACAAATATTTTCACTATGGAATTTTCACTAGGGTTTGGAACGAAAACATCTTCACAGCCTTTATTCAAAACACTTCTGACCCACTGACATGCATGAAGCATCTTAACCAACGTGTTCGGAAGGATGTCCAATCGCCTATGCCACACCTCGAATTAGAAGAATCGCAGACTGCATGACACCACCGCCGGTTTGCTAAAATAGTATGATCCATCCCGTCAACTCCGTTCCAATCAGCAACTTCATGTTGGCTCCTGTTAACACATATCAGATTTAAATGTGGACATTGACTGTAAACATTCATGTTTAAGTTGCGCAAACAGAAATTAAATTGCATTGTACTCAGGAACATAAAGAACATGATGAAAATATTGTGTCGATAAATACACCGACCTCCATAGAAATAACAGTGACCCCATTAGGCAAACCCAAAGGCACTGTACATGTGTTAATGTGCAAAAACCACGATTGTTTTGGCCAGTGCATGGTGAATTTGCTCCTGTGTCAATCAATCCAAGAACAGCATCAAACTTACCCTTAACGATTGTTCGGTATATTAGTATTACAACGAAGCCTGTGATAGCTTCCATTGGATCTGCGGTGAAGACTTGACATCCGAAGACGAAGAAGAAGCAGAGGAGATTGCGAGCATGGTGCAGCAGTCGCGTGAGCACGCGCCAACCCCACGCTGGGAAGCAGCTGCGGTGTGTGGCGCCTTCGAACGATCCCAGACAGGCACAACCTTCTGGTAGCCAATAATTCAAAGCAACGACTAGCTCATGACCTCCGTTACTGCAGTGAGTACAGACCTCAGCGAGTATACAATTAAGGACGAATGACCGAGCTTCTTGCAATGAGTACAAACAGGCCTCTCCGATGACGAAACATCCGCAGCCGCGACCACCCCTGCAAGCATACCCCCTACACCGAACAGTAAAGCCCACCGCAGGTGGAGGCTCGCTTTGAACGTATCAAGACACGCACAAGTGCCTTCCACTGAGATGACTTGTTGAGAGCACTGTCATGATGCAGGAGGGATCTTGAGCAGAATAGTGGACCGAATTGTGCATAATAATACTGGATACAACAAGTAAAAATTGTGCAAACATATCATCGTACTCGGACGCTTTTCATGTTGCTTACCCACATCACAAGTACAATTGCACACACAAAAAAAAAAAAAAATATAAAAAGAAAAAAACAATGAATTAATGGTTGTAATTTGGCGAAGATCATCACAAAACCCTTTAATTTGCCAAAATAAAAATTGCAACAGGACTATGGTTTTAGATTGCTCACCAATATTTATTGTGATTTTAATTGCTGAATTCTTGGGCCATTAACAACACCAAAACGTTCACGTAAATTCATCCCACAAACGATTGGCGTTGTCAGTAATTGGAAAGCATAGACGTACCTCAGGATCAATCGTGTTCATGAGCCAAGAGACAAGCACATTGCAACTACGAGCCCAGTCATCCTCGTGGCAGTTGCACAGTCCTGTGATCGATGCCCATCCAGAAAGCCGAAGTTGCGGCGAGATAAAGCGCACAAAAGATGGCTGAGACCCATTACCAAAATTGCAAGCTGGATCGAGTAGGAGTGATGAAGTCCACCTGGTCTGCTCATGCGCGCCGAAGTAGAAAGATTGTTAATTTCAATTTTGAGGTGGTGGTGGCTGTGAACCAACCTCCGTCGCACTGAGACGTAGTTTAGAATAAAAAATATGCTGTCTTCGATTACCATGAGAAAATTAGCAGTAAATGACTAGATTTTTATTGATTATCATGACGATATATATAAGTACAACCCTAAATCAGAAAATATATATTAATATGCGATACAAAAATATCCGACAGATATTTCCCAAAACAAGCCCCGAAATTCCTCGTACTAAACCCATCAATTCTTCTTTCCACACATTCCACGGCATACCACTTGGAACAAAGACCGCGTCTTTCTGTTGAGCTCTTGGATCAAATTTCTGTTGAAAAGAGCTTGAACTCCCTCCTGAATTCAATGCGTTTCTCTTTTCTCCRGCTTTSTCATTCCCGTCYTCTAAGCGATTTTTCTCACTGTTTTCAGCTTGATTTTGAGGTATGACAGYAGGCAATGTCAGATAACTATCAGCAGCTGCTGCAACTGTTGTATTGCTCTGCTGATCAGCTTCCACTCCAACAGTCTTTTGCTTCTTAGTAGATGTCCTCGGTCTCTTGCCTTTTTGTTTCTCAATGTTTTCAACAGGAATTGCAGCAACTATAACATTCTCCGTCTCCTTCACTGGTTCGACAACTTCTTCATTCGGGGGAGGGGATTTCCTTTCTGAAGGCTCACCTTCATCACCATTTTCAGTTGTCTTGCCTGGTTTTTTCCTTTTAGTTTTTGGATTATTTCTCGGAGTTTTGCTTCTCGTCGTGTTTTGCTTTTGGCCTTTTTTTGTCCCACCAGGCTTAGAGGAAACATTACCAACTTCGGAGAATGATTTCATTGCACTGTCCATCCAKGAAATCAAGTCCTTTCTAGCAGTTTTAATTTCTTCTACCAAAGATTCCATATGCCCTCTTAAATCAAACATTGCACCATCTGTTGCAGGCTCATTGTTACAGGTCGTTTTTTGAGGTTTTCTTGTTCTAGCCTTTTTCTCCTGTGTCTTTCCTTGCTGTTTTGGCTTTCTTTTGGGTCCTTTAACTTTTGAGTGGTTTTCCTTTTCTTCTTTAGCAAATGGTGTAGGGCTAGGCATGGTTTGATGGGTATTCGCCTCAGGATTTGGACTAGGAGCCAGTTTTTGCTTCGGTTCACTTGCAGAACTCGGCCTTGATTGTTCATCATCACTCGACGAATCCAAATCAACTTCAGTCCTCCTAAACTCCCACCTGTTAAATCGCTGATCGTTATCTGTCATTCTATGCCTAAATTAGCCTCACTTCAATGGGTTGTCTGATAACAAAAGATTTCTGGTTAGAATATATCAGTAGTTTTGAACACCTTTATGTAACAGCAAAATCATAGCAAATTCTATGTCTAATTCAGTAAATCATCTGACACAAAATTGGTTGAAAATTGAATATAACAAAGAAATAATAGGATAAAAAAAATCCAAATATACAAAATTCTTCACACCTTAACATATTTCATGATATATAATAACTATTGATCTGCATATACATCTTATACATATGCATATATCAATCAATTGCATCACATCTAAAAATAATTTTCCTAGACTCATTTTACAAGGCCAAATAAAAGCTTCTCTTCTAACGAACACAATTTGACTGTTGTACACAGCATGCAATTATATTGCTGATAACCAGAATCATGACATATACAAGTGTTGATTGCATCTTAACACACATGATAGCATACTTTGGAGATTAAAGGAGAAAACAGTGAAACACAATACAGTAGAAGAATTAATGTGATATGATAAATTACAATTAGTACTTTTCTTACCACTMAGCCAATGATCAATGTTTCGAACCAAAGAACACATTCCTCAGCACAAACTGAATGAGTCTACCATTGTCTTCTTTCCGACATTTATCTAATGCTACGCGGAACCACCACCAGAAAAGGAAGGGTAGGATTACAACCATTGTAATTACTGACAAAAATGCAGTCAATGTTCTGGTCGATTTTTGTGAGTTTGTTAAGGAATACATTACAGCTGAGTTGGTTGACTGCTACATATTTGGACACAAAATCAGAGCTGTTTTCATCTACAAATGGAAGCAAATCATGATATGAATGAATAACAATGATRTAGAAAAACAAACTTACCCAAGTCATGCAATACATTATAAGGTGACAGATTGGATGCACAGTAAATCTTTACTTATTCAGAATTTTTTCTACAAATATGGATAAAAAGAAAGAAATCTTAGTTTCTTTATTGTATGATTGTATAATCAATCGTATTACTTAAGATGAAATATAAATTGATATTACAGTTACAGTTTCTCAATCATCCAGATACTTCACGCTTGTAACAGTCGATTCACAACTTCACTGCACCACAAATTTACTTTCACCATTATTCTTCAACTATATATTAACTTAATTTGTTGCTAGCTGTTTATAAATTTGCTGATCAATTAAAGATGGTATGTTAAAGAATAATGATTGACTACTCCATTGTCTTCACATGCATCAACAATTTAATCTCAATTTACATGTACGAGCTGTATGATCGATATAGTACAGATGGAAAACGAGTATAGTTTATAAGACCAACTATAAAGGAAAATTACTCGTTCGCGTTTTTCTCTATCTAAAAAAACCTCTCCCCAAAACCCTAATTTTTTGTAGTTGTCGGGGCTACCATCATGTGGTAAACTGAGAAATTAGCAGTAATGACTTAATTCTTTATTGATTATCATGACGATATATATAAGTTACAGCCCTATAAATCAGGAAAATATATATATTGATACAAAATATATCCGAAGATATTTCCCAAACAAACCCCTGAATTCCCGTAACACCCCCTCAAGTTGGAGCATGAGGATCATGAATGCCAACTGGAGAGTAAAGAATCAAACTGCAGCTTGCGAGACCCTTAGTGAAGATATCCGCAACTGAGAGGGATGTAGAACATAAGATGAGAGATGAGACCGTCAGTGATCGCATCTCGAACAAAATGACAGTCAACTCGATGTGCTTCGTGCGTTCATGAAAAACGGTCTTTGCGATATGCAAGGCCGACTGACTATCACAGAACAATTTGATCACTTTGGGATGATTCACACCAAGACTTAACAACAGACCCTTCAACCATTTCAACTCACAAGTGATAGCACCATAGACCTGTATTCAGCCTCAGCTGACGAACGCGAAACTGTAGGTTGTTTCTGGTTTTCCAAGACACGGAGAGATGACCAAGAAACACAAGCCAAACCGTGATGAAGCGGCGAGTAACCGGACATGACGCCCATCAGAGTCGCACCATCCCTGCAGAGTGAGATCACACTCAGCACTCAGAAATGCCTTGCGCCCGGTGTCCCTTTCAGATAACGGACGACCGTAAAGCGACCCCAATGCTCAGTCCTAGCTCCTGCATGAACTGAGATAAGATGTGAACACGAATAAGCCAAATCAGGACGAGTAACAGCAAAATATACAAACGACCGACAAAGCCGACGATAGACTCGCGATCATAAGCAACTCGCACACAGGCTAAGCCAAGCTTATGATTCTGCTCAATAGGAAAACCACTGGCTTAGCACCCAACAACCCTGCTTCAGAAATGATATCCAGAGTATATTTCCGTTGACACAAAAACAAACCAGCAGAACTTCAAGCCACTTCAATCCCCAGAAATATTTCAAAGGACCAAGTCTTCATCTAAACAATCACTAAGATGGACTTAAAAGTACACAGCGCAGCGGAATCATTCCAGAAATAATAAATCACAACATAAACCAAGAATTAATCTGAATGCCTGGTCTTAGTAATGTAAAAGAGAATAATCCGAATAAGATTGAGAAAACCATACCCTTTCAAGGCAGTGACTAGCTTTGCAAACCAACATCTAGAGCCTGTTTCAAACCATACAGAGACTTGCGCAACCGACAAACCAAAGTAGGATCCGAACTGTCAAACCCAGGAGGCAACTTCATGTAAACTTCTACATCGAGATCGTCAGCAAAAAGGCATTATGCACATCCATTCTGGTGGAGCTCCCAGTTCTTAGACGCCGCAATCGCCAAAAAAGTCCGAACAGTAGTCATTTTAGCAACCTGAGCAAATGTTTCAGTGTAATCAACCTGCTTGCTGATGGTTACCAAGCACAACCATCTGGATTTTAAACGTCGACTCACCATTAGACAAAAACTTGTCCTATAAACCCACTGCTACCGAGGGCCCGCTACCAGGCGGAAGGGCTCCAAGGTCCATACCATTGTTCTCAAGCGCCTGAATTTCCTCCTTCATGGATTGTCACCAACAATCAAATTTCATGGCCTCCTTGAAAGATTTTGGTTCACTATGACTGACTACAACTGCAACAAAAAATTACCATAATTGACAACCAAATTACAATGTATATAATGTGCAAGAGATACGAAGTACCTGAAGAACGATCAGAAACCGGAGCGGAAGAGATGGACTATTAGCAAAAAAACCGCATTAGTCAATTGATCACGAATTTAACAGAAGGAACTTTGCACGTCATCCACGGCCCAAAGCCTCGATAGCTGTGGCTCACTGACAGCAACAACCTCAGCCTGCTGGCTGCTCACTGACAACATCCTCATCAAAAATCGTGAGAGGGAAGAGGACTGGCCGGGACAGGATCAGGCGCAGCAACCAAAGTCTCCTGCTCACAACTGCCAGTTATCAACCCCCCCGAAGTGCAGATCATGGACGTTCAACATCACAACCGAGTCGTCACATTACACTAACTCCCGCAAAATCCTCATGTAATTCACCCACAAAATCCCATCGCAGGCTCAATATTAACATCCGCATGGCGAAGCAAGGGAAACATCCTCAAAACTTTAACAATCCGAGAAAACAAAAAATCTTGTATCTCAAATATACAATTTGCCAACCCTCTGCCAAAGGATAACCCCAAACACCTTTCCTAACTTCGCTAGCAAAACTTATCACCCCGTTTTTTGATTATGAAAAACAAAGACACACGAAGGTACGAATTAGCAATTCATACGCAGGTGGCTTATTAAAAAGAACCTCAAATGGTGTTTTAATTATTAAGGAAGAGGAGTCGAGTACGATAATTCAAATGGCCGCGGTAAGAACACACTCTCCCCAAAAGAAATCGACAAATTGGCCTGAAACGCAAGCTCTCCCACACTCAAAATCGTGTTTCTGTTTTCCGCTCAACCCTCCCATTTTGTTGAGGTGTACCAACACAAAGAGGTTTGAAAAAAATACCATTGAGCCACGAAAATAACTCAACGTAAACATTTAAATTCAGTGCCATTATCACTCTGCACAATTGTAATAGTTTGACAAATTGTCGATCATCATAGCAAAAAGACATAAACACTGGAAAACTTCCAATTTATCAACCATTAAATAATCCATACAACCCATGAAAAACATCAACATAATCAAAAATAAGAGCACCACAAGATGACTATGCTATAAGGCACCCACATCCACTAGAATTTTCTCAAAATCTAGACAATATTTTCACTATGGAATTTTCCTAGAGGTTTGGAACGAAAACATCTTCACAGCCTTTAACTTCAATAACACTTCTAGACCCATGACATCATGAAGCACTTAACCAAGCGTGTTCGGAAGGATGTCCAATCGCCTATGCCACACCTCGACATTAGAAGAATCGCATGCATGACACCGACCGCCGGTTTGCTAAAAAGTATGATCCCATCCCGTCAACTCCGTTCCAAATCACAACTTCATGTTGGTCCTGTTCAAACACATATACAGATTTAACATGTGGACAATTGACTGTAAAATTCTGTTTAAGTTGCGCAAACAGAAATTAAATTGCATTGTACGTCAGGACTAAAAGAACATGATGAAGATAATGTGTGTCGATAAATACACCGACCCTCCATAGAAAATAACAGTGACCCATAGGCAAACCCAGAAGGCACTGTACATGTTTAATGTCAAAAACCTACGTATTGTTTTGCCAGTGCATGGTAATTTTGCTCCTGGTCAATCAACCAAGAACACTATCACAACTTACCACTTAACGATGTTCGGTATATTAGTATTACCAAGAAGCCTGTGATAGCTTTCCATTGGATCTGCGGTGAAGACTTGACCATCCGAAGACGAAGAAGAAGCAGAGGAGACTTGCGAAGCCATGGTGCCAGCAGTCGCGTGAGCACGCGCCAACCCACGGCTGGGAAAGCAAGCTGCGGTGTGTGGGCGCCTTTCGAACGATCCCGACAGGCACAACCTTCTGGTAGCCAATAATCTAAAGCAACGACTAGCTCATGACCTCCGTTTACTGCGTGAGTACAACCTGCAGCGAGTATACAATTAAGGACGAATGACCGGAGCTTCTTGCAATGAGTACAAACAGCCCTCTCCGATGACGAAACATCCGCAGCCGCGACCACCCCTGCACAAGACATACCCCCCTACACCGAACAGTAACAGCCACCGCAGGTGGGAGGCTCGTCTTTGAACGTATCAAGACACGCACAAGTTCCTCACTGAGATACTTGTTGAGAGCTGTCAATGATGGGAGGGTATCTTGAGCAAGAATAGTGGACCGAATCTGTGCATAATAACTGGATACAACAGGTAAAAATTGTTGCAAACATTATCATCGTACTCGGACCTTTTCATGTTGCTTACCCACATCACAAGTACATTGCTACACTACAAAAAAAAATATAAAAAAAAAAAAAAATGAATTAATGGTTGTAATTGGCGAAGATCATCGACAAAACCTTTAATTTGCCAAAATAAAAATTGCAAACAGACATGGTTTTAGATTGCTCACCAATTATTTATTTGATTTTAATTGCTGAATTCTTGGGCCATTAACAACACCAAAAAGTTCAGTCGTAAATTCATCCCAACAAAGTTTGGCGTTGTCAGTAATGGAAGCATAGCCGTACCTCAGGATCAATCGTGTTCATGATGCCAAGAGACAAGCACATTGCAATCGACCCAGTCATCCTCTGTGGCAGTTGCAATCAGGTCCGTGATCGGTGCCCATCCCAGAAAGCCGAATTGCGGCGAGATAAGCGCCAAAAGAGGCGTTGAGACCATGTACCAAAATTGCAAGCTGGATCGAGTAGGGAGGTGATGAAGTCCCCTGGTCTGCTCATGCGCGCCGAAGGTAGAAAGATTGTTATTTCAATTTTGAGGGTGTGGTGCTGTGAAACCAATCCTCCGTCGCCAGCACTGAGACGTGTTTAGAAAAAAAATTATCTGTCTCGATTACCATGAGAAAATTAGCAGTAATGACTAGATTTTTATTGATTATCATGACGATATAATATAAGTACAAACCCTAAAATCAGGAAATATATATTATTATGCGATACAAATATATCCGAAGATATTTCCCAAAACAAGCCCCGAATTCCCGTACTAAACCCTGCAATTCTTCTTTCCACTTCTTTTGTTTTTGTTAGTTTGTCATTGAATATCCTCCGTTCGATCTCTTATGGAGTTTTATCCCCATTTTTGGTTTCTATCTGTTTATGAGAGTTTTATCCCAAATTTTGGCTATTTTATCTCCTTTTTGAGAAGTTGAAGTGTAGTTTTCTTGTTCCATTATGGAAGAACAATATCTAGAATATTCGTATTCGTTCACAATTTCGAAGGATTCAGAAAAATTACATAAGATATTAAATGCTAATAATTGATTAAATTGCTCAGTTTATCGTAGAAAGTTTGTTTGTAATTTGTCTTTTCATGTAAATGACATCCAATTCATAATTTTTAATATTAAAACTAAGGGTATAAAGTCTTTTAGCCTCATCAATTCATAAGGGTATTATCGTATTTTAAGAGGGACACCATTTCTCCCCCGTTCCCTATATAATAAGAGATCAGCGGACGTTATGCCATCCAGAGCGACTCACAAATTCACAAAATTGTATTGCTTCAGATGAAGAATTTTATTAAGGTATTTTAATCGGAACCTGCGATGTTAACTAGTGTAAGGTATGTTTGTATTCTTGTCAGTAATTTTGTTTTCTCTTCTCATTAATTGTAAATGTTTGATATTTCCTATTAATGAAATCTTTATTTTTTGTTTCGTCAAAGAAATATAAGACCAATATATACAATCATAAACCTATACATCAGTGCAAGTTGTTAGGAATATATGAACGTAGATTAGGAAAATATATATCTATTTTTCTAATACGAATACTTAATAAAAAGGACAGTATCCTAGCAGAGGTAGAGACACCTGACCATGTCTTCCTTGCTTCGTTCAAATTCATACTCCTGCAGAACTCCATAGCTATGTATTTGGTAAAACACGACAGTGAATATATGACTTTTAGTAATGAATATAATTTTGCTCTCAGTTTTATTGCAGATGCTGTCATCTTTTCCACCCCTTCCTCCAATCCGACAAGTATACTATATTTATACATGAAGCATGTAAACTATACTAGCTGATGTAACTAAGTTATTGGATTTAAATTTAAGTGTAATACAAACTAGATGAACCATATAATAATATCGTAGTTAAGATAATTTAATGAAAAACTACAAATTATTATTTATTTACAAATTATATAAATGTTAAATATAGTTATGAAATATGAAATGGTTTAGGTAAACCGACCTCTCGCACATTGAATAGGTTCAGTTATTTTTTATATTTTTATTTATTTAATAAAATCTATTTATAATCAATTAAAGTTATAATATTTTATATAGTTTCATGTTGTTTCATACAAAGTTTTTTTAGGGTTTTATATGTAGCCCAAAACATGCTACACAACAACATAGATGCACTTACTAGTATATGTAGTTGTTTAACGCGCCTTATTATGTTATGTAGGCATATTATGGGGTTAATGGTAAGGGGTGAGAATAAAACCTAAAAAATGGATACCGATTTATCCTTATTCCATTATCCAATTTCAAAATTCCGAATTATTGATATCCAGTCCGAAAAAATCATCGGGTATCGATCCAGATTTTAAAGATAAATATGGATTGGATCCGGATCACATTTTTAGAAAACCGAAATCCAGTATCCGATGCGATTTTAGCAAAACATATTATAACTTATAAGTTCCATATACTTTATACATTATGTATATCCAAATTGATAAATATTAAAACATATGCATATATTATATAAATGATTAATTGAGGGATGACATATACACGATTATACGCTAAATTTTTAAAGTTGAATCAAAATTTATAAATCAAATGCCGAATAAATCATTTTTAACAAAATATATTGAAAAAATAATGTATTAGAAGTTAGGATTTTTTGCCAATACTATCCCCAACATTGGAGACTTTTTTAGAAAAAACTACCACATTCATTTATAAAAAAAATACTCACTTTTCTGTAAAACTATTAGAATACCTACCCATCCGTCAGTTGGATGAAATATCCATTTCCGACTGTGGGTCCCACAATTTGTTATTTCCCTCTCATTCTACGCTGTGGGTCCCACTCTTCTTTCCTTTCTCTCTCCTCTCTCCTCCATAACTCCATTACCTCCTTCTTCAATTCTTAAATCAACTTCAATTCTCGTCCTTCTACTCTTCTTCTTCTTCTTCTTCTTCCTCATTCTCCATCTCTCATCACCTTTTTCCCACCATATTCTTCCTCCATTGTTGAATCAAACAAAGCTCTAAAATTAAAAATACCGAATTACAGATAAGAATGAATTAACAATGAACATGACATCCTCAACACTACACCGATCACAAAATTCACCCACCCAACACCGGAAACTCACACCTCTTTTCGGCACCACGATCGCATACGCCGAAATAATTATCGCAGATCGCAACATACACCAAAGGACTCCCCCAACAACCCGCGAAATCTCTTCACTTTCGTACATCAAATCCATCACATCGCAGCAACCTCAAAGCTCACCATTTCGCCGACCTTCGCAACCTCTTTCAGCTTCTCGCCAACTCCTGCCACCCGAGTTCTTCAGACGTTTCCCGACTCGAAGCTCAAACGACTGCAAAGCACGATCTCGGCGATTTTGATGATCCTGATTCATGATCGCTGATTGTTTCAGCGATTTGGTGAGATTGAGGAGAATTGTAGATTTTGCCTCGAAAATCCAGAGGAGAAGAGCTGCCAAATGAGCGAATTTCAAGGTTTTTTTATGGGAGCCAGTGATTTTGATTGCAGGAGAATTGAGAGAAGGGAGAGAAAAGAATAGGAGGAATTCGGAAGAAAAAAAAAAGGAAATAGAAGGAATAAATTGAGATGTCCCTACATGACGGAAAAGGAGAAAAGAATCGGAAGAATTTGTGGGGCCCTATCGAATGGTATTGCACCAATTGAAAACAACACTGGGTAGTATTTCTAATGGTATTGGGAAAATGGGTAATTTTTTTAGATTAAAATGGATGGAGGTAGTTTTTTCTAAAAAAAGGTCCCAAATGTGGGGGTTGTTGGCAAAAAAATCCTAGTAAGCTATAATAAAAATGGATCCGGATAATCGATTTCGGTCCAATATTAAATGGATATCCGAATTCGGTTTAAAACAGATCAATTCGGATCGTAAATTTGGAAATCTAAAAAAAATGGATATCCGACAACTGTTTATTAAAATCGAACTGGAAATCCAATTTGCTCACCCCTAGTTTAATGAATAAGAAATAACAAGAAGAATAGACAAAAATTTGGAAGGTGGAAAAATCTTCAAGCAAACTCACTTTGAAAACTATAAAACTCACCCAGAACAAGGAGCAAATGTTTGATTGATTAATTGTGTTACAAGAATAGAGATATTACAACCCTTGCTAATCACCACTCAAAGCACAAGGATTATACAATGAAGGAAACTTCTTCAAGAACCCTAGCTTTAGTGTCTCTCAAGTATGTTTATTTTGGGGCAAGATGAATAACAAAGTGAATCTAAAATGGGTATTTAAATCCCCGACAATACAGAGATCTCCGGTGAAAGGACGTCCCTCGGCCCAAGCAGAACACTCCTTGCAGAGGCGCGCTCTCACTTCAGTTCAAACAGTCCAAGCTTAGAAGGTCATAATTTCTTCGTTACTGCACCAAATTCAAAGCGTATGACCTACCATCGAAAAGATCTTTGAATAAGCTTTCACCGGTCCGAACCAAATCACCACCAAAAAATCCAAGCATTTGGAAGATAACCTAGTTGAAATTGACCCTATCAACACTTCCTTCCAATAACACTGCAATCAAGTTATTCAAATCCACTACCTCGATTGTTTAACTAGTCATAATCCTACATTGTTGTTAGTCGATCTCTCATAAACGAATTGCTAATATAGTGTTGGTATTTCAATGGAAACATAGTTTTCGATCTGCGYAATAATTCTATCTAAATGAGCATACCTAATTAATTTAATTGCACCAATAACATATAATGTAAGTATGTAAACTAATGACAATATTTTAACTAGCAATTCCTCTCAAGAGATGAGAGGGATTCCTTTCAAAAAAAAAAAGAGATGAGAGGGATAACGGTTAAATTAACAACGAGGAAGCTCCACCCACATAGGTGGAGTTTCATGACTAAATTGAGAAGGACCAACGTAAACTCGAACGACAACTTTATTTTCATCCAAACTAAATATACCCATATCAATTCCCCTCCATGGGCTGAACTCCAATAAAATTCGTAGTTGTTGTCTGTAAAATAAAGGAAAATTTGTTGAAAACTACCTCTTTTGTTCAAAACTTTAAAAATAACTACCCACTATTTTTTATTTTAAAAATAACTACCCATCCACATTTTATAAAACCTTTGTAAAACACTACCTCATTTGGTTTTCCAGCAAGAAAATTCAGTTTTTCGAATAGTGGGCCCCACAATTTTTATGTTTTCCTTCCAAAAATTATACTTTCCTATGAAATTACTGATGTACCCCTACATACTTAATTAATCTACAACATTAATCTACTTCATTAATCTACTTAATTACCCATATACCCACTATACTTTTCTTTTTTAAATGCAAACCCACTATACTTAATTACCCACTTGTGAGGGCTTTCGATGGCAACACAGGGTATTCAGACTAGTTTTAGCATGTCTTTGGTCTTTCAAAGGCACATCATCTTCAACGCTGCCAACATCTTTGTTTGCAGGCTTCCCAGGAAGGTGGGTTTGATTCCCATGATCTATATCCCCTTTTAATCATCATCATCTTCTTCTTCTTCATTCAAATGATGATCGATTGAAATGGGTTTTTCTGGGATTTGATATGAGTTAGTWWTCGCTCAATTAGAAAAAATCCAACCTGCAATTAAACAMCACCAATCCAACATTATCAGGCAAAAAAATTAAGAATCTTCAATTAGACAAAATCGAATACAATGATCAATTCGCCGAATTCATGCAATTGAATACAAAAGTGACGAACAAAACTTCGATACCTCGGATAGATAAGGAGAATCGAATTCATTAGACATTGTTGGCGAATTCGAATACGGACTTGAATGAGCGAGGCTATGAAAACGCCTGCGATCATTGTAAGGCGAATTTATTGAGGTATTCCTTCAAATTAGCAATTGAACTCCACATCTTTGGTACTCAATCAATCAAAGAAGTGAATTAATGACATGAAATTGCGAATGCAGTGAGAAATTGGAAGGAATTTCGAGGGAGTTAACTTTGAATTTGGTTTGGAGGAGAGAGAAGGATAGATTTGATTAGTGAAATTAAATTGGGGCTTGGTAATGGCAAAGGGAGGAGAGTCAGAAAACTGTCGTGGGGCCCACCACTCAGAAAACTGGGTTTTTTTTTTTGCCGGAAAATCAAACGAGCGAGGTAGTGTTTTACAAAAATTTTATAAAATGTGGGTAGTTATTTTTAAAATAAAAAATAATGGGTAATTATTTCTAAAATTTTGAACAAAGTAGGTAATTTTCAGCAATCTTTTCTAAAATAAATACAATTCGGTCTTCAACCACTATATGGGATGTTGTTGATGCCTAACAAAGAAGGTAGAGTTATTACTACAAATAAAGCCGATTTCCTATGTCCTCAACCTGTTTAGGCCTGCCATTGTCAACATTCAGCTCATATAACGGGAAATCAGCATCAGTTGTCCATACTCTCGACTTTCGATGTTAAGGGAGCTTTGTCTTCATGTGCACCACCAACGGCGTGCTTTCGTTAACACTACTATGTAGAACTTCATAGGTATTAAGGATTTAAGATTTGTGAGACTCTTGTTTGCTAGGATTCATATGATTCCGAAAGCAATAACTTGTGTGTAATGATCAATGGAGTAAAATTGTCCGTGAAGAAACACACGTCCTCATTTAACGATTGATAAAAAAATAACGCCAGGTTTCAATCCAATGTTGTTGCCCAGGTTGCCAAAAGGCGATGTGTTTAGCTGTGTCGAAGATCATGGAAACTTGGGATCGTCGTAGGAGCAGGAGGAAGATGATCTACCACTACTAGAGAACACAAATTGGAAAATTGGTGGAATAATGTGTTTTCATCCATAGATTCCATCCATGAAGTCGAATACTTGGTGGTTGATGATTTTCTAGTGAAGGGTGAAAAGTGTGATAATGATAAGGGCTTGGTTTATCTCATGACAATGAGCCATCTTTGGAAGAGAATATCTACGGTGGTCATCTTTGTCGTCTTCGATTGAGGTAAGTTGATTTGACGAAACATGAATTAGGAGACAGTAAATCGGCAAACGAACTGGTAGGAGAATCAGGCAACATTAACCATGGAAGTTGCACGTTTTATTATAGGTTGAAGTAATCAATATCCTTAATTTCACATCTCCATGTTACCAAACACTCCAAAAGATTCGAATATCTTCCACATTATAAGATGTTCTATTGCAATTTTTCTATTATTTCTTTCGGAAGATCACTGAATTCATTCTATCATGGCTAACTTAATAATTAATTAGTCACGATGATTGAATTATCACACGCAAAAATAACAGAGCATACAACTTTTTCGATCAAATGTACACTGATTGAGACGAGTATGAATATCGAAAATAAGTTTAGAAAGTCGGGAGGTGATGATCTGACTGAGATAAGATTATGAGAATAATGAAGTCGGGAGAGAGAATTATTGAGTTATAGTCAATGGTGAGATTTAATTGAACGGTGTTTTTAAAGCGCAAGTAGGATTACGTTTTTTCCTCACGAATTACTTGGCGACTTGTCATTAAAAAATTTACCTACAAAACTTGATAAATCATAAATATTATTTTTTTAAAAAAATAACAATATATGCGAACTCACTTTATCTTAAATTAATTTTTTAAAAAAACAAATAAAATCAATTAAAACTATGACCTTGTTTGACAAACAGAATTCAGAGTTTAAGCTCACTCTATTTAAACTCTTTAAGTGCAGCTATGCGTGCTTAAAACTAAGGAGAAAAAATTGTTAATCTATATTTAAATTGATGCTCTTTGAATTGTAACTTTTTAAATATGTATCATTTTTCAATCATAATTTTTTATTACCATGAATGTTTTAACTTTTAAGTAGTAGTAGTAGTTTATTTGGTAAATTTAAAATCTTTCTTTATTTGAAATTTAAAGTAGGAAGTGAATAAATTAAGAGAGTTTAAATAATGTCGATTTATATCTTATTAAAGGGTAAATCGACTTTCCTGGGGGGACACCATTGCTCCCCCTTGGCTTATATAATAGAGATTAATTTCTAAAAAAAACATAAAATTATAAAACTATGACTTGTTTGACAACAGAATTTAGAGTTTTAGCTGAAAAATTTAGAGTTTAGAGTTTGTTGTTAAATGATTACTTTTTTTGGTCAGGAGGATTTGACTTCTGATTTTAAAAAGTTGTTGTTGTGTAAATGTGTTTGGTAACATTTACTTATGCTTAGAATTTGCAATTCAATGATAGGTAAAAGACATTTAAGGACTTTGTTTTTTTTTTTTATCAAACACATTTATTAAGTATATTATATGGTCAAAATGGACATTAATTTTTTTCTTTCAAACTCTAATGAAAAAGCTTCTCTCACTACCTTTTCATTGAGAGTTTTAATAAGGGGGGGTTTGGCATTAGAGTTTTGGGAGAAAAAGAGAGTTTTAAATTTGGACCAATATTAGAGTTTTGACTAGTCAAAACTCTAATGGGGTGTTTGGTAAATAGAGTTTAAGAGAGAGTTTTGGGATGAAAATCTCAAACCAAAAAGCTCTTAATAGGAGCTTTTTGTTGAGAGAATTTGGAGAGAGAAAAAAGGAAATGAAATATGCCATAATTATAAGATTAAGGATTTTTGGGGGATAAATCCTAGGTTTGAAATTTTTTTGAAAATAAATACCTGTTTCAGATTTATTACTTAAACTAGTTTCGCAATTTTTTTTGACAACAGTCTGCTAGAGCATATTTCCGTCCAAAACTTAACACCGTTCGTGTGAAATGACCGTTTTACCCCTCCCCTTTTTTTTTCTTTTTTTTCATCCTTTCCTCTTCTTCGTTGCTCCTCCATCATTCCTTTGCTCCTCCTTCACTGCCCCTCTTTCTTCTTCCTTCTCTCTCTTCTTCCATGTCTCCTCCCCGACATCCCTGCTCTCTAACTCTCTCCTCCATCTCTCCTCCTCGATTTGAACCAACAACAACGTAACAATCATCGCATCACGTCTCTCCTCAACATCATCATCACTTTCTCCACCTCTCACCTTCGTCGCGTCTCTCCTCAACATCATCATCCCTCATCATCATCATCAACGACATCAACATCATCAGCCCACATCATCATCAACAACACCAACAATTGTCTCTCCTCTCGCGAACCAAAACAACAACCTTTTTTCAGGTTTAATTTTTTTTTTTGGGGGTTTAAGTTTCGATTTTTGGGGTTTAATTTCCATTTTTGGGGTTTGATTTTTCATTTTCTTTGGTTTAATTTTTCGATTTTTTTTAATTTTTCGTTTTTTTGGGGATTAATTTTCGTTTTTTGGTGTTTCATTTTTCTATTTGGGGGTTAATTTTTCGATTTTTTGGTTTAATTTTTCATTATTTTGGTTTGATTATCATTTTTTTGGGGTTAATTTTTCGATTTTTTTGGATTATTTTTTGATTATTTTCGTTTGATTATCGTTTTTTTGGTATAATTTTCGTTTTCCTGGGGTGATTATTTGGTAGATGGGATTTATTTGGTTTAATTATGATTTTTGTTGGCGGATGGTGGGGGATAGGGTGGCGGTGGTGGTAGATGGGGTGGTTGTGGTGGAAGTGCTGGTGGATGGGGTGGCAATGGAGGAAGTCTGGTATGGAGAAAGGAAGAGGAAAGAGAATTGCAGGTGGGGCCCACTATTTTTAACACTTTCTGTTAGAATTTGACAGAAATCGAAGGTTAGGTATCGATTGTCAAAAAAATTGTGAAACTAGGTATTTAAGTAAAATAAATCTGAAACTAGGTATTTATTTTCAAATTTTTTTCAAACTTAGGTATTTATCCCCAAAAAATCCTAAAATTAACAAATTATTAAATATGACCATAAATGTCATTTCATACCAATAAAAGGGAATCATCTTTTAGCAATTAGTTAAGTTTTACCAAACACGATATTGTAAAAACTAGTCAAAAACCGCAGTCAAATCTTCTAAGCAAAAAGTTAAAACTCTATACTCTAACAACTAAACTCTAAACTCTGTTTGCCAAACAAGACCAAGAGTTTTTGGTACAAAACTCTCTTTAAAACTCTCTTTCACCAATCACCCAAAATAGAGTTTTGACTAGTCAAAACTCTAAACTCTCCCCAAAATTCTAAACTCCTTTCAAAACTCTTGTTGCCAAACACCCCATATAAAAAAAACAATTATATGTGCATCGCACTATATCTAATATATATTAAAAGAATGTCACTATTTTTAACCACCTCCACACCTCACCACAAAGCTTCCCTCCAAATTCCTTTAACTCTCATCACTTCCCTCCAAAAACTCS
This sequence comes from Bassia scoparia, assembly GCA_008642245.1. NCBI lineage: Eukaryota > Viridiplantae > Streptophyta > Magnoliopsida > Caryophyllales > Amaranthaceae > Bassia > Bassia scoparia. Next base: position 201,518 of record SNQN01000079.1, read on the forward strand.
ACTGCCTATATTAATCTAGCAAAAAAATAAAAAAATAATAAATGAATTGAGCAATAACTAAATTGTACAGTTAAACATAGATAAATAATTCTCAAAATTGAAAAAAAAAATAAAAAATGGAGCAGTAACCGAACTGTACATTTAATAAAAAGATATGTAGAAAGTGCTGTATTAGCAAGGATATGAAGTTGAGTGTTGTCACTCAATATAATCTCATCATTACGATTATTTTTGGTTCTTTTCAACAAAAAATGAAAGTGCTGTATTAGAAATTTCATTTAACTAGAGGCAATTAATGAATGTACAACGAAGACAAAACAATATAAGCTAAAAATTGAGATAAAGAAGAATGATGGGATTTTACATCATATTTATCCAAAACTAAAATCAATATAAAGTTACAAACTGATACCTAGAGACTACATTAACAGTTCATATATTACATCAAATAATTACAATAACATACACGTTTTCATAAAATCAACCAATGCATGCTAATTAATCAACTTGCAAGTTTGAATCAAGACTTAAATTGAAATCATTATTATGCTCACAACCCCTTCTAATCTAAAGGAGAGAAGAATATCCAACCCTGCATCTCTTTACCAAGAAGGCAAAAACATCTTTGTATTCTCTTAGAAAGCCTTGAGCCCTTTCTCAATTTTTGCACAGCTATTCAGAGTTTGGTTCTCTGTCCAACTTTCACGTTCTGTTCTGGGAATGGTAGGATCAGTGGGGAAATCTTCTTGGCTGGCCCCCGAGGCTCAGGCCGTTGAGATGAAGAAGCAAACAACCGCATTGGATACATGCTTTCTGTCGTGTCATGTGCACCATATGAGTGTCAGCGCATAGGCACGCAGCTTAGATCTTCGCCTTTCTGTCTAATCATGTTTCGCGCAACCTGCGGTTCTGGCATATATTTTATCTCTCTTTGCCGCCAGCAAGTGGGCGGACAGTGGTGAGGTAACACTCTCGGCGGACTTGCTGATCACATAGATTGTCCCTATCTTGCCATCGTTTAAAAACCTCACAAACTTCATCACATCTAATGTGTAACCACGACTGACTTTGATGCATTTAGAGTTGGACGACCAAGAATTACATTGACGGCCGACATGTTCTGAACCAGCGAAGAACCTTGACCTTCATGTGTCGGCAGTTTGTTCCTCTTCCCATTCGGAGGGGAGAGTAGACATCCCACTAGTTGGAATCAGCCCTTACCACAATCCAATGACCGGATTATGACAAGGTATTAGATCCTCATCGTTGTACTTCAGCTTTTGAAGACATTCGAAGCTAATGATATTCGACGAACTCCCAGTGTCGATTAGGAATACGGCGGACTCGCTTATGCCGCAATCTTCATTTCGACAACGAGGGGATCATCGTGGGGGTGCTTACCTCCCCACGATCTTCCACAGATGAGAACGTCGGGAAATACTTATCTGGCGTTGTTTCATTTATCAACAGCCATCACACCGGGGCAATTTGCTTGCATATTCCTTTTGACCCTCAACAGTGGGTCCTCCAGCAGCAAAACCCCCTGAAAATCATGTGAACTATTCCGAAATCGGAATGTTCGCTTTGCGGGGCATCATCCTTAGATGGAGGTTTCTTCAGAAACTGTTGTGATGAGAATGCTTTTTTCACCTTCCATCTGAGTGTGCCAACGACCAAGGTTCGTTGTATAGTGATTGAGAGCAATCTCCAGTGACATGGCCAACAACTTGTGGAAGTGGCAATACTTAGACTTATCCCGAGTGGTCCTAAATCGGTCTTTGAATTGATGGGGGATCTTCGTGTGCACATCCTTGCTAACCTCCTTGTACACATTGAAAGAGAGGATCCTTGGTGGTATTCTAGCGGTGGGGTGTAGTTTGAACTTCTTCTTCTTTCTAGCTGTTCCTTTTTTAGAAGTGCCCTCCTCCTCAAATATTTCAAGTTGCGCCGATTTTTCTTGTCATGTCCCCCATTTCGATGGACCTGGTTGCTTTGAGAGTTTGGAGGAGGGAATGGTTGCCTTCTCCTTGGCCTTCTTTATGGCGCAGACTTCCTCAGCATGAATCCATGCTTCAGCTTCCCTCATCAATTTCGTTCAAATCCTGAACCCTCTGCCTTACCATCTGGAACTTGAAAGGACTTCTTCATCCAATCCTCTGATAGAAGTTATCTAGGATTACCCGGTCTGGCAGATCAGGGATTTGAAGAGTTTCATTGTTGAACCCGTTTAACGTAACTCCTTAAGCTTTCATTGGGTCGTTGCTGAATTCTCCCCAAATGTAAGCTGCTTTTTCTGCTCTTGGCGATGTGCCATGAAATGATGAGTAAAGAGAACAACCAATCATTGAAATTATGGATGGAACCTGTTGGAAGACCGCTGAACCACCTCTGAGCTAGCCTTGAGGGTAACTGGAAATATTTACACCACATTGCATCATCTGCTTGGGTGGTCAGTATGAGATGCTTGTACATTGCTAAGTGGTCATCTGGGTCAGTGGTTCATCATAAGCATCGATGGAAGGAAATTTGATTTCTGAGATTGAGTTGCCATCAAGATCGAAGCAGAGAAGGGACTCTGTCGGTTAGGGAAGTCCTTGCAACCTCCCCTCCGTCCTTTGGGGACGTGAAGCCCGAGTCCGCGTTTGGTTAGCACCGCTTCGGTGATAACCCCACTTCGTGTGGAACGAACCTCGGCTCTTGATCTTGATGACGTTCGGATATGATGACTAACAGAACGATGAGTGTGTCCATCGCGTTCTGAGAGAACGATGAGATGGATCAGTGCATAGTGGGGTGGATCCCGTTAGAGAATGTTCATCATCATGATAGCTTGCTTAAGCTTCTCAGCCTTCTTCTTTTCAAGAACCTTCTTGCGTTTGGCTCTCAGCTGCTCTTTCTTTCTCTGGATGATAGTCTTGCGTCCATTGAGGAAGCTTCACGCTCGGACTTCTTCCTTTCTATGAGTACTCAAAATCTTCGGACTCGTGACTATGGTTAGATCTCTCGTCATCTCCATCATTGTGGAAGCGGAATGGACCTTCATTAATTGAGTTCGTGGGGCAATAGAAAGAGGCATAGGAGTGTTGCGATATCCTAGCCTGACTCTTCTCCTTTCAATGGGAATAATCTGGGTCTCAACATTCTTCCCTTTGTCTCTGGGGGTAGGATGCTTGACCTTAGTAGTCTTGATGTTGGGAATCACAGGGGTACTGTATTCCATGGCCTGAGTGTTAGCAGAGCTTCACTGCCACCAGCCATTGCTTTTCTTCACGTTTGAGCCTTCAAAGCGTGCATTCTCCTCCTTGAGGGCTTGGAGTTGTTGCCTTCATGTCTTGTTGTTTCTGTAAAACGTTCCAATACCTCCAGATACCCGTGCTTATCTCTTCTTTAGCACATCAAGTGTAACATATCTTCTCCAAGTCTTGGAGGGAGAGCTCTGTTCCCACGTAGTGCCTAGATCTTCCTCCCATGGAAGACCGAGTGGGTCAGGGTGTGTTCTCCCCGTTGGGATTGCTTTCTTTCCTCAGATGATGGAGGAGTGTTCCTCCCTTGTCTGGTTTATCATCTCTTGAAGCCATATCTGATCGCCTCCCCACAGACGGCGCCAAATGTTGTATGCACGTTTACGCTTGGCTCGCTACAAGATTTCCTCTGCTTCAGGGTTGAGAGATGGGTGGAGGCTTCCCTTCTATGTTACTTCTAGAGAGCTGATCTTGGCTTTTGAACCTCGGAATGGCTTGGCACTTCAAGTTCCTCGCGTCGCCTTAAGCACCTGCAAGAAGGAGAATAATCCATTTCGGATTATCTCCCCTCCGATGCCTAAGTAAGTAAAGGAAGGAGGAAAGTAATAAATGCTAAGCTATTAGAGAGAAGTTAGAGAGATAATTCTATACTTGCTTAAGTATGAATTTGTGCTCTCAATATATGAAAAGTGTGTGGTAAATGGTGCTCCTCAAGGGTATTTATAGGCTTTTGCCTTGCCTCTTGAGGGCTTGGATGTTGTGAT
>SNQN01000079.1:208611-242360 GCA_008642245.1 Bassia scoparia
GGATGTGTGACACTTGTCACCATCCTATGCHTCGTTTTACCTGTTTTGCTTGCTTAAGCTGTTTCCTTTACGGTTTTCGACCGGTTTTTGGTGAAATATATACAGATCCTTTGCCACTCAACTCGTGACATGTGTCACGTAATTTTGTGCTATATTGGATTTCTATGTCCACGCAAAATGCGACACGTGGCTTTACGTGCCACATCATATATAATATGAGTTTATCATATAAATTGATTAACAAATTGATCATATATATATACGATAATATGAGTTGATGTATAATTTAAATCGAATTTAAAACGCATAACTATTATTATSTTTCTGTTATAAACTGGTTAACCGCATTAAAAAAACAAAATGATAAGCCTTTAATTTTATGATTAAAACCCTTATAAAACATCGATATAATAGATCTTTTACGAATTATATCGGTATGTCACTTTTTCCGTGCTATTGTACGGATTAAATCTAGTTTTAAATTAAATCTAGATATCAACTATTAAAAAAACAACAATATTCCATCTAAAAACAACTATTATATCCCATCAAAACTATAGGCGTGTTCGGCGTAGCTTTTTTAGGTAGCTTTTAGCATTTTGACTAGATTAAAAAGCTACTTGGTTAATTTTATTACTGTTCGGCAAGGTAGCATTTTGAGTAGCTTTTAGCGTTAAACGCTACGTACCTTTTTCAAACGCTAGTAGGAGTAGCGTTTTAGCTTTTAGCTTTTAAGCTAGGATGAAAAGCTACTTGGTAATTAATTTTCTTCTATTATAAATACAACCGTTACTTTTGCCGAACACTCATATTGACAATTTTAGTTTCGTCCGCTACCCGCTACTTACTAGCTTTTAAGCTACCCGCTACTTATACCGCTAAAAGCTACTTCCAACGCTATCATTACCGAACACGCTTATATACGGAGTATCTAACAAGGATTATGACATCATAAATACATTTTGAATTTGAATTTTAAATTATATATTAAAATAATCAATCAAAATACAAATAATAATTGTTATCTAAATTTAATTTAAAATGAAGTGAAATTTGATAAAAAAAAAAATTTATAGTTTTTTAATTGAATTTGATTTTTTAAAAAATTTAATTTAAGATAGAGTGAGTTGGCATATAGTTATTTTATTTAGGTTGTCATCAATGTTCTTGGCGGGAAATTTTTTAAGGAAAAGTCGTCACGTAAGCATTGATGACATCAGTCGTGTTTTGCTTTATTAGTACTTTGTATTTTGATTAGATTATATTTCCTCTATTTTCAGCAACAAATGTTTTTTTTTTAGGCCCTTATTTCTTTCCATCCTATTCATCAATTGTTTCACTTAGCTTCCTCTTACACTAACAACTAAACCTTGTTTAGAGTCCGTGGACTCTTTTTTATTCAGTTTGATTAAAGATATAAGAAATATTTTTATTTTTATTAGAAATTATGAGTAGTGTATTTACATGAGCAAGTTTTTGCCACCTAACCAAGATATCATTTTCATTAAACAAAAAGAGACAAAATATCATTAATGCTTTCCCATGTTCTTTCCCATAAATCTGGCATTTGCTAATTACTGAAGTCATAAACAATTTGCCTTCATGAAACTGMCTTTCTCAAGTACTTCTAGTTTTTTTTTGTTAGTATTGATTCGATCAATCAAATGGAGAAAGTATTGATGTTCCTGTTAATTTTAGTAGCAATGATCACTAGTAATCTGGCACAAGGGTTGGCAACACCACTCTCACCAAATGAAAAACTGATCATCAAAAGGCAACTTGAACGCATCAACAAGCCAGCAACTCGTAGTTTTATGGTAAGTAAGTTCCGCATCATTTTCCATTATTAATAATGTTGTTGATCAACAAAGAAAAGAGATATAGGATCTTGTTGATATGAACAGAGGAATTCGCAATTTGTAATCCATATGTAAGATTGTAAGATGTCATTGAAATGATTGAATAATAACGCGTTATGTTTCTCTTATGATGGTTATTAGACGAAGCATGGTGATCTTATGGACTGCGTGGAAATCGATAAGCAACTCGCATTCGATCATCCTCTGCTAAGGAATCACTCTATACAGGTTTAGTTACGTTAGTTATTTGTTTTCTACCTAACTTCAAGCAATTCCTTCATATTCCTAGTTGATTGTATCAAATTTATGAAGGATTCTAATAGTTTCGATTGATGTATTTTGTGCAGATGAGACCTACATTCAAGATTTCGAGACGTGCCCAATTGAATGATTCTTCTTCTTTAATTTTGACGGCATCACATCTTATACCAAAWAACATGAGATGTCCAGAAGGAACCGTGCTCATCAAAAGGATCCAAGAGGGAGATCTTGCTATGTCGAAATTCAAAAAAGTGTTTGGGGCAGCTGCTCATCAAACTTCCAAGTCTTCTTATATTTTGATTAATGGTTCATGGCGCGACGAAGTAAGTATTTATATGCCCATAAATAAATCAAATGAAAAAACAATCAATAACCAAGCACCTAATTTCTTCAGAAATTAGACTATTTTCGACCCTTTTTTCTCAATTCAATTTGTTTTTCTACTTTGTTTTTCTTTTCTTTTGTTTAATTAGTCTCGTCTTTGTTTGTCAAATAATTTTCTGCTAGTGGTGGAATTGAGGTCTTTTTGGTTTTTTCTTTTGTGGGATTAGGTTATTTGTTATTGTTCTAATCCTAGATTTTAAACTATGGATTTTGTTTTCATTGGTAGTGGACATCCAACTACTTCAATTGAATTATTGGGAAAGTTAATTGCTTCTGCAAGTATTGTCATCAAAGTAATTTTACATCTATTATTATGTCGAATTCGCGTGAATTCACAAAAGGTATTATTTCAAATGAAGATTTTCTTTAAAGCTTTTATTGATCAAGATTTGGATGAATCATATGATGTATTTCGTTTCTTGGATTGGCATATTTGTATTTGCGAATTAGTTTATTTGGAATTTGATTGTAGTGCCGTTTGTTTTTTCTATATTAATGTAATTTTAGATTTGATGCAAGAAAATGTTTTTAACGAAGTATGATGCAAGTAATTTAATACATTCATAAATATTTTCTTTGTTTCATTTTGTTGTTCCCTTTTTTGATATGGCGTTTCTAAATTGTTCTCATTTGAAGTCTTTCTAAATTTAAATCACTGAATGTCAAACTACTCAAGAAGATTGTTTTCACATTTGTTTCAATTGAAAAATAACCCTTTACACTTTGCATAAGAAGTTTTTTTTTTTTTTTTTTTTTTTTGCGCATTAACGATATTTTTACCTTTAACTATAATCTTTTGATAACAAAACTATTCAATTATAAAATGCTAAAATATAGATCCTTTAAATGAATTTTTACCAAAGATTCACTTGTTTTAAATCTTAATTCTCTCTCGGATTTCATATGGAAACATCAAAAGGGAACAGAGCCACATACTTGATTAATTTTCTATGGAGGGAGTAATGTTTTTATTTATTTATTTATTTATTTATTTAATTATTTGTGGTCAATCAAACGAGAACTTAATTAGTTGTTAAATGATATATGCAGATGTCAATTCTAGAAACAAGTACCCAAAATACAGGAGCCGCAGGCATGATTAACCTATGGAACCCAGCGGTAACACCAAACCAATTTAGCGATATTGCTTTCTATGTAGAAAATGACGACGGTGATATCCCAAATGGTATAATGACAGGTTGGACGGTGAGTTCGACATTATACGTCAGATATCGGATTTTGATACGTACATATGTTCATTGCGTAGTCCACTCACTACTAATAGATTATATTTGCTGATGACTTAAGGAACGAACTGAGCTAAATAAAATTTTACTTACTGTAGTTAAGTATGATTACTGACATTTGTCTATGTTTTTCAAATGATAGAAGAATCCGCGTATAAATGCAGACTTCATTCGGCTATTCGGATATTGGACGGTGAAAACTTTGCGTTAACAATATTTCTTAGTTATATACTTGATACTTCCTTCGTATGTAATAAAAAAATGCAACATACAAGTATTTTTATACCTCATAAATAATAACGATTTGTTGCATTTTTTGTGTTACAGAGAAGTAAATATATTAGGCATATTAACTATGGTATTTCTAATATCGAAATTTATGATTGCAGAGAGACGGTAGCCTTACCACTGGTTGTTACAACACACAGTGTCCAGGTTTCGTACAAACTAGTCAACAAGTCACCTTGGGACAAATCTTAAGTCCGATATCAACACATCTGGGCAAACAATATTTCGTAGATCTTACCATACAACAGGTAACAACAACAAAAAAATTCACTCTTCGCTCAATTCGCTTGCACGTACAATTGTTACCAATTAATGTTTCGTAGATCGTTGTGTTTGTATAGGATAGTATCACTTTGTTTACCCCTCACTATACGGAGTATATGAAATTGTATATCTTATTATATATTATAAATGCATAAAACAAGTGCAGGATGCAAAGACGAAGAATTGGTGGCTATTTTTCGAAAAAGAACAAGTGGGATATTGGCCAAAGGAGTTGTTCACTAGCTTGGCAAATGGAGCAAATAAAGCAGGTTGGGGAGGAGAAATTATGACTCCGGTAAATGAGACAACTCCGGGCATGGGAAGCGGTCATTTCGCTAAAGAAAACTATACAAGAGCTTGCCTTGTAAAGTGGTTACAACTCTTCACACCGCAAGGTTTTCCCAGTGAAAAAGAATTGAATTACCGTGTAACTAAGCCCGAATGTTACGATATTGTGTACGGACAGTACCCTAGAGAAGAAGATGAAGTTCCTGAAGGAGATTGGGGACATTTTATCTTTGTTGGTGGACCTCCTGATTGTAAGGCTTGATTGAGTATTACATACCATTTCTAAATAAAACCAAACTTTTTTACAAAAATATTTATTATGTACACAATCATCAAACAAATTTGTGAATTAAATCATTAATTACTTGTAGTAGGGACAAATAGGAAAGACTAGTTATTTCTCCTAAAACCTTAACGTCCCGTTTGCTTATTGAGATTAAATGGGGAATGAGAATGAATTTTTGGTATAATTTTTGGTGTTTTACCATTCTAAGTACGGAGTACACAACATAAAACAGTTCCAAATAACAATAAAAATAAAAATATAAGCTTTCGTTAGAATTTCATAATATTATAAATAATCTTTATTTAGTGCGAATGAGCCACAAGGGCGGGTTACATTACAAAGGGGGGGGAGTATGAGGATTCGAACCTCTAACCTCAAGAAACAAAGGTGTGATTGAAGCCACTGCTCCAAACTCATTCCTCACAAAATTGAATTGAATTTCAATACATAACAAGATAAAACAAGATGCTTATGAACGTGACAAACTAGGTAGATGCATTTTATTAAAAAAACTAGAAACTACAAAATAGGTACAAATACTACCCCTCTGTTCCGATTTGTTTTTTTACGTTTCCTTTTTTGGTGTTTCCTTTTATTCTTTACATTTTCCTTTTTTATACTTTACTTTTTTACCCATTAATGTTACTTTTACCCCTAAAATATGTCATATTATCCCATACTTATTTACTCATCATTCTTGATTTTCCAACCAAACTTATCTCATCCACACATTTTTAAAAATGAAAAGATTTACTGTAATTTTATTGCACACATCTCAAACAAAATAAAAGAATAATACTATACAACTTCCAAGTAATACTAATATATTTTATTCAAATGCTAATTTTCCTTAATTGACGTATAATTCTACAAACGTAAAAAAAACAAATTGGAATATAGAGAGTATTTAATTAGATAAAATAAAAAAATCTACATTAAAAAATTGCGTATAAGTCTTCTACAAACTACTCATGCACCGATGCACGTTTGAATGCAACTATTTGTACGTTCGGGTGTTTTAGATATCCGAAATATTAAGGTTTTTTTATTAAATAATGAAATAATATGAAAAAAATAAATGAAAAATAGGTTAAAGATAAATTTCTGATACCAGATCCAAAAGTTGGTAGATCGAATATCCGAAAATTCAAAGATTAGGCTAACATTGACATTTCACCGATTCAAAAAATCAGAGTATCCAAATTTGAACACCCCTAATTTATTTTCTTCACATATATTAACATGCACATCATTCCACAATTTAACAATATATTCTTAGTAATATTTTTCACTAAATTAGCTAATACCGTGCAACACGCAGATTCTGAACTAGTCATCAAATAATTCAAATGCAAGTTATTAGTTTTTAGTTGATGGAAGATTTTTTACTATAAATAAATAGTATTTTTTGGATTTTTAATATGCCTATATATTGAATTTTTATTTTCCTTTAAAGTTTTTTAAGTATTAAAATTGTTATTTATTCATCAGAACATCACAATGAAATAAAAGGTAATATATTCCGGCAATATGTGCGAAAGATGTCCCCATAATACAAAACCTATTAGATAATTGCATCGTAGTTTCGATAAAATAAAATTTTATTTAATTCAAATTGTTTTGTATTTGATATATTTCAATTACTTTTATAAATGTGGTACTGAGAATGACTGTTTTATTAATGAATTGATTTTAATATCCTAAAAAAAATCAATTACATAAAGGAACAATATTTCTTTGATTGACTAATTTGATTTATATATATTTCCTCTAATTTTAGCAACAAATGTTTTTTTTCACTAGAGCAACAAATGTTTTTTAAGGTTGTTATTTCTTTCCATCCTATTGATCATCACTTGATTCACTTAGCTTCCTCTTACACTAAAAACTAAACCTTGCCACCTAACAAGATATCATTTTCATTAAAAAAAAAGACAAAATATCATTAATGCTTTCCCATGTTCTTTTCTATAAATATGACATTTGCTAATTACGTACTGAAGTCAAACAGTTTGCCTTCATGAAACTGCCTTTCTCAAGTACTTGTAATTTTCCCTTCAAAAAAAAAAGTATTTGTAATTTTATTTTTTTGTTAGTATTGATTCGATCAATCAAATGGAGAAAGTATTGATGTTCCTGTTAATTTTAGTAGCAATGATCACTAGTAATCTGGCACAAGGGTTGGCAACACCACTCTCACCAAATGAAAAACTGATCATCAAAAGGCAACTTGAACGCATCAACAAGCCAGCAACTCGTAGTTTTATGGTAAGTAAGTTTCACATCATTTTCCATTGYTAATAATGTTGTTGATCAACAAACAAAGTAGACAACATAGAAAAGAGATATAGGATCGTACGTGTTGATATGAACAAAGGAATTCGCAATTTGTAATCCATGTGTAAGATTGTAATTGTCATTGAAATGATTGAATAATAACGCGTTATGTTTCTCTTATGATGGTTATTAGACTAAGCATGGTGATCTTATGGACTGCGTGGAAATCGATAAGCAACTCGCATTCGATCATCCTCTGCTAAGGAATCACTCGGTTTAGTATTACATTTCTAAATAAAACAAAACTTTTTTAAAAAAATCTTTATTGTGTACACAATCATAAAACAAATTCGTCAATTAAAGACTATGTTCAGTTCAACTTATTTAAGCACTATAGAGCTTATTAAAAAATAAATCAGATCAGATCAGATGAGAAATGTTCAGATCAGATCAGAAAATTTCAGATCAGATCAGATCAGAAAAATTCAGTTCATATCTTATCTTATATATTATAAATTTTTTTAAAATAAATATTACTTTAAATATTTTTAAATATATATACAATAAGAATAATTATAATGAAAACCGTTACACTTTTAGTACATTATGCTTATGTTAGTCAAACTATATATTATATAAGTAAAACATTATCACTTTCGCTTAATTATGAATTTTGCAATGTCGAAATTCCTTTTTTTTGTCAAATTCTGATTGAATTAGATCAACAGTTGAAGAAATCTAGATCAACTTGAATTTAAATAAAAGTCCATTAATATTTTAACGTAAAACAAATAATTTAATAATTTGATTTCGAACGTAATATTAAATGGTAATATATAAGAATCATATTAATTCTGGACGGAATATTTTCTTGGCTCATAAAATTATTGGAGGGAAATTAAGCATTGAATCATATTAGGCGGTGGAAAATATTCTATAACATATCGTGAATGGATTATTTAGAATATCAACTGACTAACATGGTGGCTGCATTTACTTTACATAATTTCATTAAATTGCATGAGCTAGGTAAATCAGTCTCAGAAGGATTAAATGTCAAACCTAGTATAGATTGTGATATGTTTGACGAAAACTGTAAGGAAGAAATGGACAAGAAACAACAAAAAAATAGCGCAAGAAATTTGACAATCAATTGAACAACAAAATGACTTGTGAAGTTGTAAGGACTAAGGAACGACTACAAAGTTATCATTATAAAAACTGTGATGCAACATGCATTAGTAAAGAAAATAAGTAATGTGAAACATCATAACAACAACAACAACAATAATAATTCAATTTAGTTTAGATCAGAAAAATTCAGATCAAGCTAGATAGATCAGATCAGAAAATTTCAGATCAGATCAGATCAAATCAGAAAATTTCAGATCAAATAAGAAAAGTTCATATCAGATCAGAAAAATTCAGACGAACTGAATACACTCTAAATCAATTAAATTACTGGTAGTACGTAGGGACAAATAGGAAAGACTACCTAGTTATTTCTCCTAAAACCTTAAATACTTTCCAAAAGAAACACAACTTCAATGTGAAAACGTACTACTGCTCCCTCCATTCCTAAGACTATGTTTGGATAACAAATTAAATTAGAAAGAAAAGGGAGGGGAGGGAAAGCGAAGGAAGGGGAAAGAAGAGAAAGTGGAGGAAATGATGAGTTTCATTTTCCCTTCAAATCTCTCTAAATTTGAAGGGTTTGTCTTAATTAAAGGAAAGGGGGAAATGGATCACTCACTCTCCCTCCCTTTCCCTCCCCCAACATGTTATCCAAACAATGAATCTAGTCTACCTCCCTTTCCCTTCCCTTCTTTTTCCTTCCATTTTTTGTTATCCATCCAAAGTTCCAAACATAGTGTAAATGATGTATACATATAGAATTTTGACACTATTCAAAACACGAGGGAATCAATTAAATATATCTTACCATGTAATATATAAGTCAAAATATAGTCATGTGTGTGTGTGGGGGGGGGGTCTTAATTATTTGATTCATTTCGATGAGTAATCCAAGAGTGCTAAACTGAAATGGGTTGAACATTTAGGAATGACAACAAGAGTAATTATGTTGGATCGACTGAACAATACAAGAGGGGGGTGAATTGTATTAAGGAACTTAAGTGACTTTTCGCGGAATTAAAAGAAACTTAATGAAAGAAACACGAGCAAAGAGAATTTTCMAAACACAGAAACCCTCAAGACAAACGCCAAGAGAGAAAAAACTGTGGCCTGATGCAACACAGGACTTCGTCTTTATTATAATAGGATGCAACACCTAAATTACAATCTAAGACACTCGTTCTCAGTTCTCAAGGAACTTCTTGAACCCTCGTAACCAACCCCTATGTTGGTCACACTCTCTCAAACTCGTTTTCTATGAAATCCCTCGGCTATGAATCTCTCTCACAACCCCACGCTTCAATCAACAGAAAGAAGCACTTACAACTCGATGTAAACAATCCTAAATGCTTGGCAACAATATGAAATAAAGCTCTGATTGAATTCTTTGCTCAAGGTGTRTYWTKGTTAATTTCCAACTGAGTATATTTATAATGTGATCATGAATGCGTAGAAGGCAAGCAGTAAGTCCACTACCACACTACTCCCTCTTTTGTAGGAGTAATGCTTGTAGTGGAACTTGACCAACAAGCWCCATAACTCCACGATCTCACTAAGTCAGATATAGCCGTTTTAGTTYCTTAAAAATCTCAGTCAGTTGGCACACGTTTTCTTCAAAACTGATTTTCCTATTTTAAAGGGCTTTCTTTAACAAACCAGTTTAATCAGAAAACATCCAAATAAAAACGTTTTAATCCAAAAAAGATATAACATATAGTTTTTAAGAAATATTCTAACAGAAAAATAATCTTTAATATTTTATGAAAAAGATTTTATTTTATCAAATCATATTTACAATTATCCTAGGCTTTATTAGACAAATATCTTTTCACAAAATATCGGATTAAAGTTCATTAATAGATTAAATCACAAACTTAATATTATTTTCCTTTTTATCCTTTGAGCAATATTTCATGTATCATTACCAAGCAGTACAATACATCTAGAACCCTAAATCTACTGTACCACAATGTCGAGTCATCTTTTCCAAGGAACTCAACCTTCCTTGACTTCGAACTTYTTCCTTGAGTTCATCCATAGCTTCAGTTAAGTCACAGGAACTTCTTCCTTCTCCTAAGGATGTCCTTGCTCCATTAAGACTTCTTGAAACCTGGAACCTATAATCAYATCACTAAACACACATATTAGATATTAACACATAGAGTTTGCTTTTCTTGGTTTGGAGTGTCATTCATCAAAACTTAGGATTCAACAAATTAATAACTATTTAAACCTATTGATGTACTATATGAACTTGATAGTAGATAGAATCCTACTTAAATTACTAAAATGGTTGTTTTTCCTAAATACTAATTAAAAATTTGAATATGATAGATTTTGGAAAAGTTTAAAATGTTAAGCAATCTTATTATTTATTTTCAATTAAATAAATTTTTTCAAACAGTTATTAAATTTGAGCTTCATAATTTAGTTAACAAAATAAATCATGAGTGATATTGTTATATTAAAAAAGGCAAACAATTATATTTACCTTTTAATATCCATCATAATCAATTTTATTGAAAATTATCAAGAAAATTAAAATTCCTAAAATAATATTTCCATTTTATTGGTTTAATTTAATTTCCTAAAATAAGATTAGCTTTTGATTTTTTTTCCTGAATAAAAGATTCTGAGTATACCGACTTATATTAACATCCTTACACATATAATACATTGGCATATTGAATAGAGAGTGAGGAAACATCCCAATTTCGAAGAAAACCTTAATAGCTTTTGTAATGAAGAGAATTCGAGTAATCTTGTTAGTTCTATTAGCACTCACTAATCACTTACAAGGAGCGAAAACTTCCTCAGATGATGAAAAATTTGCGATTAAAGAGCGACTTCACTTCATCAACAAGTCACCAATCAAGAGTTTTCAGGTATCTTAAATTTGTAGAATGTAATAATCTTTTTTTACTAACACTTAATGCACGTAATTGTGCACGAAAATAATCGATTGGTCGTTTGTGATCGGAAATTATTTCAGTGACTCTTATTTAAGTTTTTTTTTAAAAACGATTACCTCCATAACAAAATAAATTCAACAATTCACTTTTTCACGTATTAAAATCTCTTCCTAATTATTTTGACTAATTATTCATTGTGTTAAAATTATTTTGACTAATTTGTTCGTTTACATTGTAAAATCTATTTTGCTAAAAATACGTGAAAAGTCAATTGTTGAATTTATTTCGTTACAGACGGAGTAAAACACGAGTCTTTATGTAGGTAAGGATTTTTTTTTTAATTTTTTGGTCGCGCCTTAAAATCATATTTGTTCTCGTATTTTCGTTACACAGACCAGGTACGGTGACGTTCTGGACTGTGTGGAAATCAACAAACAATATGCGTTTSACCATCCGTTATTAAAGAATCACTCAATTCAGGTAATAAATTTAATTTATGTTGACTTCTTTYAATGCTTTGTTTTGTTTTAATTATGAAATTGATTAATTACATTGTCAAATTTTGATGAGAATAAAATAACTATTATGGAATTTAATTAATTTTGTACAGATGAAACCTAGCTTCAAGGTCTCTAAGCAAACATCAACGCCTCGTTCTTCAGTAGTATTGAAACCATCACAATTTCTGCCAAAAAACGTGAGATGTCCTAGAGGAACTGTGCCTATTAGAAGAATCAAAGAAGAAGATCTTGCCATGGAGAAATTCTCGTCGTTGATCGGGACGAAGTTTTCGACTACTGCCACTTCGTAYAAATCTATCAACGATTTAAATCCTGGTCAAGTAAACATTCGGCTAAATCTAATTTGCAATTTTGTTTTCATTTACATCGTATTTAATTTTTGGAACATAAATAAATAAATCAATATCTACCTAATAATGGCACGTTTTTTTAAAGTACATATATCATACTCCCGCCGTTTTTATTTACTAGCACCATATCAAATTATTTCAAACACCACTAAAAACGTTTCTATGAGTGATGATGTTTTTTTAACTATTTCGACTGCAGTTTGCTAGTCTTGTATCATCAGCCGAAGCTTTTGGAGCAACTGGCGTTATTAACGTATGGAACCCAGAGGTTTTAGCAGACCAACTATCAGATGCTTCAATATATGTTGCTAGTGATGATGCTTCCCTTTCAAACGGTATCACTGTCGGTTGGATGGTACGATACTTACTTAAACTAGTATATTTTGGCCGGGCATCGCCCAGGTCGATAACAATAAAGTAATAAACATATTTGTGATTGAATAATTATTTGACAGTATTTCCAATAGTTTAATTGACATAAACATTTTTAACAATGCCATAACAATGAAACAATATGGGTAAAGGGTGATGTTTAAGACAACAATTAATTTTGGTTGAATTGGTAAGTGGGTAGACTACTAGCTAGAATTTCCATAACATTAATCCAAAGTTGATTTTGGGTTTGAATCATATTATAGCCATTTTTTTAAAAAAAAATTGAATAGTTAAACTACTTGTATAATATTACTTGGCAAAATAACATATGTGGCACAATAGCTTGCACAATAGCTTGCATGACAGCTTATGAGTCACATATACAACGCTTCACACATCTTTTAATATATTTGCGTAGATTCTTCATAATGCAAAAGAAGTCCAAAGTTGATGGTATGAAAGGAATTAGTTTCGATCCTAGATCTGGGTACCATGTTATAAAATTTTAACCAATTAAGGGTTATATTCGTCTAAAAGAATAAAACGACATTTTAACATTAATATTGATGAACGCACTACAATAAATATTAATAAACGTATTTTTTTATGTCAAATATTAATTAATATTGATATGCAATCGCACCCATCACATGCATATGAGAGTAGTAAGTGGTAACTATGGGCCTGTTTACTTAAACTGAACAAAACTGAACTGAACTGAACTGAACTGAACTGAATTTTTTAAAACTGAACTGAACTGAACTGAATTGAACTGAACTGAATAAATAGGAAGATTTAAGTGTTGGATTTAAATTCCAAAACTGAACTGAACTGAACTGAATTTTTTGAAACTGAACTGAACTGAACTGAACAAAACTGAAATTAAGTTTAAGTAAACAGGTCCTATAAAGGGTTAAAGTCATAATTTGTGACTTGATGGTTTGTTTCCCTTATTTTGGTTTGAACTAATTGATTGACTGACTCGAGTCTAACTGTACTTTTCAGGTAAACCCCAACGTATTCCAGAATTCATCATCGACTCGATTCTATGCTTATTGGACAGTTAGTAATCCAATCTTAAAGGAGAGAAGAATATCCAACCCTGCATCTCTTCTACTAAGAAGGCAAAAACATCCTTTGTATTCTCTTAGAAAGCCTTAGCCCTTTCTCAATTTGTGTGCAAATGTCTAGTGTCAGGTAGTTTGGTGTTTCTCTGTCCAACTTTACGGTTTCTGTTCTGGAATGGTAGGATCAATGGGGAATCTTCTTGGCTGGCCCCCGAGGCTCAGGCCGTGAGATCGATAGAAGCACAAAGCAACCGCATTTGGGATTAGCCATTGGCTTTCTTTGGTCGTCGTCCATGTAGGCACCATGATAAGCACGTGTTCAGCGCATAGGCCGCGCTTGTATCTTGTTTTTGTCTGAATCCCATCGTTTGCTAGCATGATGCGGTTCTGGCATATATTTTATCGTTCTGCTTTGCTTCGTTCCAGCGCAAGTGGGGCGGACAGTGGTGAGGTAATCACTCTTCGGCGCGACTTGCTGATCACCATAGCTTGTCCCTATCTTGCCATCGTTTAAATAACCTTCACAAACTTCATCACATTAATGTGTAACACGACTGACTTTTGATTCGCATTTTAGAGTTGGAGACCAACGAACTTACATTGTACGGCCGACATGTTCTGAACCAAGCGAAGAACGCTTGAACCTTTCATGTGTCGGCAGGTGTTGTTCCTCTTCATTCGGAGGGGAGAGTAGACTATCCCCACTAGTTGGAATCAACGCCCTTAGTGTCCACCAATCCAATGACCGGATTATGACAAGGTTATTAGATCCTCATCGTTGTACTTCCAGCTTTTGAAGACATTGAGCTAATGATATTCGACGAACCCCAGTGTCGATTAGGTAATATCGGCGGGACTCGCTTATGTGCGCGCAATCGTTTCATTTTCGAAGAGGGGATCGATCGTGGGGGTGCTTACCTCCCCACGATCTGTTCTCACAGATGAGAACGTCGGGAAATACAGTAGTGTTGTTGATCTTGGGCGTTGTTTCATTTATCAACAGCCATAAAGCTGCGGGGCAAGATTTGCTTGCATATTGCCCGCTTTTGACCCTGCAACAGTGGGTCCTCCAGCAGCAAAACCCCCTGAAAATCATGTGGAACTAATTTCCCGAAATGACGGAATGTTCGCTTGTGCGGAGGCATCGATCGCCGTTAGGATGGAGGTTTCGTTCAGAGAACTGTTGGTTGAATGAGATGCTTTTTCACCTTCCAATCTGAGTGTGCCACACGATCCCACCAGGTTCGTTGTATCAGGTGATGTGAGAGCGAATCTCGCAGTGACATGGCCAACAACTTGTGGAGAGTGGCAATACTTAGACTGTTCCGAGTGGTCCTAAGATCGTCTTTGCAATTGGATGGGGGAGTCTTCGGTGTGCACATCCGTTTAGCGTAACCTCCTTGTACAGGCAATAATTGGAAAGAGAAGACGATGTAATCCTTGGTGTATTCTAGCGGTGGGGATGTAGGTCTGGTGAACTCTTCTTCTTTCTAGCATGTTCGCGTTTTTTAGAAGTGGCTCCTCCTCCTCAAATATTTCAAAGTTGCTGCGAGTTTTTCTTGTCATGTCCCCCATTGTCGAATGGACCTGGGTTGCTTTGAGAGGTTTGGAGGAGGGGAATGGTTGCTTCTCTCCTTGGCCTTCTTATATGGCGCAGACTTCCTCAGCATGAATCCCCCCATGCTTTTGTCAGCTTCCATCATCATTTCGTTCAAATCCTGAACCCTCTGCCTTACCATCTGGAACTTGAAAGGACTATTCTTCATCCAAATCCTCTCGATAGACAGTTATCTAGGATTACCCGGTCTGGCAGATAGGGATTTGCAAGAGTTTCATTAGTTGAACCCGTTTAACGTAACTCTTAAGTTTCACTTGGGTGTTGCTTGAATTCTCCAATGTAAGCTGCTTTTTCTGCTCTTGGCGGATGTGCCATGAAATGATGAGTAAAGAGAACAACCAATTCATTGAAATTATGGATGGAACCTGTTGGAAGACGCTGAACCACCTCTGAGCTAGCCCCTTGAGGGTAACTGGGAAATATTTACACCACAATTGCATCATCTGCTTGGCGTGGTTCAGTATGAGATGCTGTACTTGCTAAGTGGTCAATCTGGGTCAGTGGTTCATCATAAGCCCACGATGGACAAGGAAATTTGATTTCTGAGATTGAGTTGCCATCAAGATCGAAGCAGAGAAGGGACTCCTGTCGGTTAGGGGAAGTCCCTTGCAACCTCCCCTCCGTCCTTTGGGACGGAAGCCCGAGTCCGCGTTTGGTTAGCACCGTGCTTCGGTGATAACCCCCACTTCGTGTGGGAACGAACCTCTTGGCTCTTGATCTTGATGACGTTCGGATATGATGACTAACAGAACGATGAGTGTGTCCATCGCGTTCTGAGAGAACATGAGTATGGGATCAGTGATAGTGGGGTGGATACCCGTTAGAAGAATGTTCATCATCATGATAGCTTGCTTAAGCTTCTCAGCCTTCTTCTTTTCAAAGAACCTTCTCTTGCGTTTGGCTCCTCAGCTGCTCTTTCTTTTCTGGAAATGATAGTCCTTTGCGTCCATTGAGGAAGCTTACGCTCGGACTTCTTCCCTTTCTATGAGTACTCAAAATCTTCGGACTCGTGACTATGGTTAGATCTCTCGTCATCTCCATCATCTGTGGGAAGCGGAATGGACCCTTCATTAATTGAGTTCGTGGGGGCAATAGAAAGAGCATAGGAGTGGTTGCGATACTCCTAGCCTGACTCTTCTCCTTTCAATGGGAATAATCTGGGTCTCAAACATTCTTCCCTTTGTTCTCTTGGGGGTAGGATGCTTGACCTTAGTAGTCTTGATGTGGGTAATCACAGGGGTACTGTATTCCATGGGCCTGAGTGTTAGTCGATGGGGGGGAGCTTCACTGCCACCAGCCATTGCTTTTCTTCAACGTTGAGACCTTCAAAGCGTGGCATTCTCCTCCTTGAGGGCTTGGAGTTTTGTTGCCTTCATGTCTTGTTGTTCTGTAAAACGTTCACAATACCTCACAGATACCTCGGTTGGCTTATCTCTTCTTTAGCACATCAAGTGTAACATATCTTCTCCAAGTCTTGGAGGGAGAGCTCTGTCCCACGTAGTGCTAGATGCTTCCTCCCATGGAAGACCGAGTGGGTCAGGGTGTTTCTCTCCCGTTGGGTTGCTTTCTTTCCTCAGATGATGGAAGGAGTGGTTTTCCTCCCTTGTCTGGTTTATCATCTCTTGAAGCCATTCTGATCGCCACTCCCCACAGACGGCGCCAAATGTTGTAACTGCACGTTTAACGCTTGGCTCGCTACAAGATTTCCTCTGCTTCAATGGGTTGAGAGATGGGTGGAGGCTTCCCTTCTATGTTACTTCTAGAGAGCTCGATCTTGGCTTTTGAAACCTCGGAATGGCTTTTGGCACTTCAAGTTCCTCGCGTCGCCTTAAGCCTGCAAGAAGGAGAATAATTTCCATTTCGGATTATCTCCCCTCGATGCCTAAGTAAGTTAAAGTGAAGGAGGAAAGTAATAAATGCTAAGGCTATTAGAGAGAAGTTAGAGAGATAATTCTATACTTGCTTAAGTATGAATTTGTGCTCTCAAATATATGAAAAATGTGTGTGGTAAATGGTGCTCCTCAAGGGGTATTTATAGGCTTTTGCCTGCCTCTTGAGGGCTTTGGATGTTGTGATCACTTGTCACCATCCTATGCCTCGTTTTAAAACTGTTTTTGCTTTGCTTAAAGTGTTTCTTTACGGTTTTCGACCGGTTTTGGTGAATTATACAGATCTTGCCGACTCAAATCGGACAATGTGTCACGTAATTTTGTGGCTATATTTGGATTTCTATTTCACGCCGCAATCGACAGTGGCTTTTACCGTGTCCACATATATATAATATGAGTTTATCATATAAATTGAATTACAAATTGATCCAATGATATATATATACGATAATATGAGTTGATGTATATTTAAATCGAATTTATAAACGCATAACTATTATTATGTTTCTGTTAAACTGGTTAACCGCATTAAAAAAACAAATGATAAGCCTTTAATTTTATGGAATTAGAAACCCTTATTAAACATCGATAGTAATTAGAGTCTTTACGAATTTATATTCGGTAATGTGCACTTTTTCCACCGTGCTAAATTGCATGGGTTTAAATCCTAGTTTTAAATGTATATCTGATATCAACTATTTAACAACAACTATAATTCCATCTAAAAAGACAACTATTATAATCCCATCAAAACTATATATCTCAGGACTTAATTCCCGTCCGTTCACCGACAGTTTTCATGCCACTGTTGCATTTAGACGTTCCATGAAGTCCCGCCACGTTCCACTTTATTCCATAATAGGAAATCTTATATTATTTTCTTTAATTGTGGTTGGGTCCACCTCATGTGAAACTTATTCTTCCACTTGCAACACACTCCATATCATTAAACAATACAATTTATTTGTTTCTCTCTCCAATCTAAATCTGCTTATAACCGCCAATTCCTTTTATTATCATTAGTTTCCAAATTTTTTGCCCCAAATAATATATGGCATGAACTTTCATCGGATACGGATGGCAGTAGGTCTATCAAGGATTATGACATCATAATAGCATTTGAATTTGGAATTTTAAATTATATATTAAAATAATCAATCAAAATACAAATATAATTGTTTCTAATTTAATTTAAAATGAAGTGAAAATTTTGATAAAAAATATAGTTTTTTAATTGAATTTGATTTTTAAAGATTTAATTTAAGATAAAGTGAGTTGGCATATAGTTATTTTTATTTAGGTTGTCATCAATGTTCTTGGCGGAATTTTTTTTTAAGGAAAAGCCGTCACGTAAAGCATTTGATGACATCAAGTGTGTTTTGCTTTATTAGTACTGCTGTATTTTGATTAGATTAGATTTTCCTCTTATTTTCAAGCAACAAAATGTTTTTTTTTTTTTGAGCCTTATTTCTTTCCATCGCTATTCATCATTTGTTTCACTTAGCTTCCTCTTACACTAACAACTTAAAACTTGTTTTAGAGTCCATGACTCTTTTTTTTTATTCAGTTTGATTAAAGATAAAAGAAATATTTTTTATTTTTATTAGAAATTACTGAGTAGTGTAATTTACATGAGCAAGTTTTTTGCGCACCTAACCAAGATATCATTTTCATTTAAACAAAAAGAGACAAAATATCATTAATGCTTTCCATGTTCTTCCCATAAATCTGGCATTGGTGCTAATTACTGGAAGTCATAAACAATTGCCATTCATGAAACTGACTTTCCCTCAAGTATTTCTAGTTTTTTTTTTGTTAGTATTGATTCGAATCAATCAAATGGAGAAAAGTATGAGTTCCTAGTTAATTTTAGTAGAGCAATGATCACTAGTAATCTGGCACAAAGGGTTGGCAAACTACACTCTCACCAAATGAAAAACTGATCATACAAAAAGGCAACTTGAACGCATCAAACAAGCCAGCAAAATCGTGAGTTTTATGGTAAGTAGTTTCACAGAGTCATTTTCCATTGCTAATAATGTTGTGATCAACAAACAAAGTAGACAACATAGAAAATAGATATAGGAATTCGTAAAGTGTTGAATGAACAAAGGAATTCGCATTTGTAATCCATGTGTAGAGATGTAAGATGTCATTGAAATGATTGAATAATAACGCGTTATGTTTCTCTTAATGAATGGTTTTAGACGAAGCATGGTGATCTTTATGGACTGCGTGGAAATCGATAAGAACTCGCATTCGATCAATCCTCTGCTAAGGAATCACTCTATACAGGTTTAAGTTACGTTAGTTATTTGTTTTCTACCTAACTCACAGCAATTCCTTTATATGCCTAGTTGATTGTATTCCAAAATTTATGAAGGATTCTAATAAGTTTTCGATTGATATATTTTGTGGCAGATGAGACCTACTTCAAGATTTCGAGACGTGCCCAAATTGAATGATTCTTCTTCTTTAATTTTTTGACGGCAAATCACAATCTTATACAAAAAAACATGAGGATGTCCAGAAAGGAACCGTGGCTCATCAAAAGGATCCAAGAGGGGAGATCTTGCTATGTCGAAATTCAAAAATAGTGTTTCTCATCCAAAACTTCCAAGTCTTCTTTATATTTTGATTAATGGTTCATGGGCGAACCGAAGTAAGTATTTATATGCCCATAAATAAATCAATGAAAACAATCCAATAACCAGCACCTAATTTCTTCAGAAATTAGACTATTGTTCGACCCTTTTTTCTCAATTCAATTTGTTTTTTCTACTTGGTTTTTCTTTTCTTTTGTTTAATTAGTCTCGTCTTTGTTTGTCAAATAATTTTCTGCTAGTGTAGGAATTGGAGGTCTTTTTGGTTTTTTCTTTTGTGGGATTAGGTTATTTGTTATTGTTTAATCTAGATTTTAAACTATGGATTTTGTTTTCATTGGTAGTGGACAATCAACTACTTCAATTGAAATTATTGGGAAAGTTAATTGCTGTTGCAGTATTAGTTCATCAAAGGAAATTTTAACATCTATTATTAATGTGAATTCGCGTGAATTCCACAAAAGGTATTATTTCAAATGAAGATTTTCTTTTAAAGCTTTGTATTGAATCAAAGATTTGGATGAAGTCATATGATGTATTTCGTTCTTGGATTGGCATAATTTTGTATTTGCGAATTAGTTTATTTGGAATTTGATTGTAGTGCCGTTGTTTTTTTTTATATTAATGTAAATATTTAGATTTGATGCAAGAATGTTTTTAACGAAGTTGATGCAAAGTAATTTAATACATTCATAAATTTTTCTTTGTTTCATTTTTGTTGTTCCCGTTTTTGATATGCGGCCGTTTTAAATTGTTCTCATTTGAAGTCTTTCTTAAATTAAATAACACTGAATGTCCAAACGACTCAAGGAAAGATGTTTTCAGCAATTTGTTTCAATTGAAAATTACACCCTTTAACTTTGGCATAAGAAGTTTTTTTTTTTTTTTTTTTTTGCGCATTAACGATATTTTACCTTTAACTATATCTTTTGATAACAAAAACTATTCAATTATAAAAATGCTAAATAATCGATCCTTTTAAATGAATTTTTACCAAGATTCACTTGTTTTAATCTTTAATTCTCCTCTCGAATTTCATATGGAAACATCAAAAGGGAACAGAGCCACATACGCTTATTAATTTTCTATGGAGGGAGTAATGTTTTTATTTATTTATTTATTATTTATTTAATTTATTTGTGGTCAATCAAAACGAGAACTTTAATTATTGTTAATGAATATAGGTGCAATGTCAACTTTCTAGATAACAAGTACCCAAAATACAGGAGCCGCAGGCATGATTAACCTATTGGAACCCCAGCGTGTAACACCAAAACCAATTTAGCGATATTGCTTTCTATGTAGAAAAGACGACGGTGATGATCACCAAATGGTATAAATGCCAGGTTGGAGCGTGAGTTCGAACATTATACGTCAGATATCAGGATTTGATACGTAATATGATTTCATTGCGTATCACGTCACTACTACAGAGATTATATTTGCTGATGACTTAAGAACGAACTGGCTAAATAAAATTTTAACTTACTGTAGTTAAGTATGATTACTGACTATTTGTCTATGTTTTTCAATGATAGAAGAAGTCCGCGTATAAATGCCAGACTTCATTCGCTATTCGATATTTGACGGTGAAAACTTTGCGTTAAACAATATTTTCTTAGTTATATACTTGATTACTTTCTTCGTATGTAATAAAAAGAATGCAAACATAGACAAGTATTTTTAATACCTCAATAAATAATAACGATTTGTTCATTTTTTGTGTTCAGAGAAGTAAATATATTAGGCAATATTAACTATGGTATTTCTAATATTCGAAATTTATGATTGCAGAGAGACGGTGCTACCACTGGTTGTTTACAACACACAGTGTCCTAGGTTTCGTACAAAACTAGTCCAACAAGTCCCTTGGGTACAAATACTTAGCCGATATCAACAGGCATCTGGGCAAACAATATTTCGTAGATCTTACCATACAACAGGTAACAACAACAAAAATTCACATCTTCGCTCAATTCGCTTGCAACGTACAATTGTTACAATTAATGTTTTCGTAGACGTTGTGTTGTATAGGATAGTATCACTTTGTTAGCCCCTCCACTATACGGAGTATATGAAATTGTATATCTTATTATAATATTATAAATGCATAAAACAAGTGCAGGATGCAAAGACGAAGATTGGTGGCTATTTTTTCGAAAAAGACAAGTGGGGAGTATTGGCCAAAGAGGAGTTGTTCAATAGCTTGGCAAATGGAGCAAATAAAAGCAGGTTGGGGAGGAGAAATATGACTCCGGTTGTAATGAGACAAACTCCGGGCATGGGAAGCGTCATTTCGCTAAAGAAAACTATACAAGAGCTTGCCTTGTAAAAGTGGTTAAACTCTTCACACCGCATAGGTTTTCCCAGTGAAAAAGAATTGAATTACCGTGTAACTAAGCCACGAATGTTACGAATATTGTGTACGTGACAGTACCTACTACGAGAAGAAGATGAAGTTCCTGAGGAGATTGGGGACATTTTCTTTGTTGGTGGACCTCCTGATTGTGAAGGCTTGATTGAGTATTACATAACCATTTCTAAATAAAACCAAACTTTTTTATCAAAAAATATTTATTATGTACACAATCATCAAACAAATTTGTGAATTAAAATCATTAATTAACTTGTAGTAGGGACAAATAGGAAAGATAGTTTTATTTTTCTCTCTAAAAACCTTAACGTCCCTTTGCTTATTGAGATTAATGGGGGAATGAGAAATGAATTTGGTTAAAGAATTCTTTGGTGTTTTATTAACCAATTCTATAGTACGGAGTACACAACATAAAAACAGTTCCAAGATAACGAATAAAAAATAAAAATATATAGCTTTCGGTATAAATTTCATAAATATTTATAAAATAATCTTTTATTTTAGTGCGAATGAGCACAAGGCGGGTTACATTAAAAGGGGGGGGAGTAAATGAGGATTCGAACCTCTAACTCAAGAAAACAAGGTGTGATTGAAGCCACTGCTCCAAACTCATTCTCAGCAAATTTGAATTGAAATTTCAAATACATAACAAGATAAAACAAGATGCTTATGAACGTGACAAACTAGGTAGATATGCATTTTTTTATTAAAAAAACTAGAAACTACAAAATAGGTACAAATACTAACCCTCTGTTCGATTGTTTTTTTTTAACGTTTCTTTTGTTGGGTGTTTCTACTATTGCTTTATCAATTGTCCTTTTTGTATACTTACTTGTGTTAGACCCAGGGTTAATGTTGACTGGTGTTCCCCGCCCTAAAATATGTCATATTATCACCAGTACTGTAACTTTACTCATTACATGTCGCTGATCGTTTCCCAACCAAAGCGCTTAATCTCATGCCACACATTTTTAAAAAATGAACAGATTTACTGTAATTTATTGGGCAACACATCTGCAAACAAAATAAAAGAACTATACTGATGTAGAAACAACGTTCCAAGTAATAGCTTAATATACTTTTATTCAAAGTGCTAATTTTCCTTTATATTGACGTATAATTCTACAAACAGTAGAAAAAACAAATTGGAATATAGAGAGTAGATTTAATGTAGATAATAAATAAGAAAAATCTACATTAAAAAATTGCGTAATAAGGTCTTGACTACAGAGTCTAAACTACTCATCAGCACGATGCAGCGTTTGAATCAACTATTTGTACGTGGGTGTTTTAAGAGATATCCGAAATATTAAGGGTTTTTTATTAAATAATGAAATACATATTGTCGAAAAAAATAAAATGAAAAATAGGTTAAAGATAAATTTCTGAGATACCTAGATACCAAAAGTTGGTAGATGGTCCGAATTATCCGGAAATTGCCAATAGATTGGCTAACATTGACATTTCAGCCGATTCAAAAAAATCAGAGTATCCAAATTTGAAACACCTGCAGACCCTAATTTATTTTCTTCAACATATATTAACAATGCACATGCATTTCACAATTTAACAATATAATGTACTTAGTAATTTTGTTTCACCTAAGATTGAGACTTAATAACACTGTAGCAACACGCAGATTCGAAACTAAGTCATCGAAATAATTGCAGATGCAACGTTATACGTTTTAGTTGAGTGGAAGAGATTTTTACTATAAATAGCAATAGTATTTTTTGGATTTTAAAGTTATGCCTATATATTGAAATTTTATTTTCTTTAAAGTTTTTTAAGTATTAAAATTGTTTATTTATATCATACAGAGGAACATCAACAATGAACATAAAAGTGTAATATAGCTTCCGGCAATATGTGCGAAAGATGTCCGCCATAGATACAAAACTTATTAAGATAATTTGCATCGTAGTTTACGATAAAAATAAAATTTTATTTAAATTCAAATTGTTTTTGTATTGATAGTATTTCAATTACTTTTATAAATGTGGTACTCGAGAATGGACTGTTTTAATTAATGGAATTGATTTATTAATATCTAAAAAAAAAATCAATTTACATAAAGGAACAATATTTCTTGTGATTGACTAATTTGAATTTATATATAATGTTCCTCTAGATTTTAGCAACAAATGTTTTTTTTCACTAGAGCAGACAATGATTTTTTAAGGTTGTTATTTCTTAACATCTGATTAGATCTCACTTTGATTCATTTAGCGTTCCTCTTACAAGCTAAAAAGCTAAACCTTGCCACCGGTTAACAAGAATATCAGTTTTCATTAAAAAAAAAGACAAAAGTTATCCATTTAATCTTTCCCATTGTTATCTTTTCTATAAATATGAACAATTTGCTAATTGACGTATGAATGTCAAACAAGTTTTGCCTTCATTGAAAACTGCCTTTTCTCAAGTACTTGTAATTTTCCCATTCAAAAACAAAGGTTTTGTAATTTTATTTTTTTGTTAGTATTAGATTCGATCAATCAAATGGAGAAAGTATTGATGTTCCTGTAATTTTAGTAGCAATGATCACTAGTTAGATCTGGCACAGAGGGGTTTGGGGCAAACCACTCTCACCAAATGAAAAAACTATCATCCAAAAAAAAGGGGCCAAAACTTTTTTTGAAACGGGCAAAATCAACAAGCCAGCAAACTCGTAGTTTTATGGTAAGTAAAGTTTCACATCATTTTCCATGTTAATAATGTTGTTTTGATCAACAAACAAGTAGACAACATAGAAAAGAGAATATAGGATAGTACGTGTGAATGAACGAAAGGAATTTCGCAATTTGTAATCCATTGTAATGAAATTGTAAATTGTCATTGAAATGATTGAATAATAACGCGTATTGTTTCTCTTTATGATGGTTATTAGACTAAAGCATGGTGATCTTATGGACTGCGTGGAATCGATAAGCACTCGCATTCGATTCTATCCTCTGCTAAGGGAATCACTCGGTTATATTACATTTCTAAATAAAACAAAATTTTTTAAAAGAAATTTTATTGTGGTACACAATATAAAAAATTCGTTCAATTAAAGACTATGTTCAGTTCTAACCTTATTTAATGCACTATAGAGCTTAATTTAAAAAATAAATCAGAATAGATCAGATGAGAAATGTTCAGATCAGATCAGAAAAATTTCAGATCAGTCAGATGAGAAAATTCAGTTCATATCTTATCTTATATATTATAAAATTTTTTTAAATAAATATTACTACTTTAAATATTTTTAATATATTACAATAAGAATAATTATAAATGAAAACCGTTAACTTTTTAGTACATTATGCTTATGTTAGTCAAACTGATATATTATATAAGAAAACATTATCACTTTCGCTTAATTATGAATTTTGCAATGTCGAAATTCTTTTTTTTGTCAAATTTCTGATGTGAATTAGATCAACAGTTGAAGAATCTTCAGATCAACTTGAAATTTAAATAAAAGTCCATTAATATTTTAACGTAACAAACAAATAATTTAATAAATTTTGATTTCGATACGTAATATTAATGGTATATATAAGAATCTATTAATTCTGGACGGAAAGTTTTCCTTGGCTCATAAAATTAATTGGAGGGGAAATTAAGCATGAATCAATATTAGGTCGGTGGAAAAATATTCTTAACATATCCGTGAAATGGTTATTTAGCAATATCAACTGACTAACATGGTGGTTGCATTGTACTTTACAATATTTCATTAAATTGGCATGAGCTAGGTAATAGGTCTCAGAAGGATTAAATGTCAAACCTGAGTATCTAGATTTGTGATATGTTTGACGAAAACTGTAAAGAAGAAAATGGACAAGAAACACACAAAAAAATAGCGCAGAATATATTTGAACAAATCAATGTGAACAACAAAATGACTTGTGAAAGTTTGTAAGAGACTAAAGGAACGAATACAAAGTTAATCATTTTATAAACTGTGATGCAACATGCATTAGTAAAGAAATTAAGGTAATGTGAACATCATAACACAACAACAAACAATAATAATTCAATTTAGTTTAGACAGAAAAAATTCAGATCCAAGCTAGATAGATCAGATCAGAAAAATTTCAGAATCAGGATCAGATCAAAATTCAGAAAATTTCAGATCAAATAAGAAAAGTTCATATCAAGATCAGAAAATTCCAGAACGAAACTGATACACTCTAAATCATTAAATTACCTGGTAGTAAGTAGGGACAAATAGGAAAGGACTACCTAGTTATTTCTCACTAAACCTTAAATACTTTCCAAAAGAAAACACAACTTCAATGTGAAACGTACTATATGCTCCTCCCATTCCTAAGACTAATGTTGGATAACAAATTAAAAGTAGCGTCGATAAAGGATAAAGAGAAACGCCATAACTTGCTTTCAAGAAAGAGTGATAGTTAAAAATCGAGGTAATGCAGATGTAAACAAAATAAATAGTTTAAGAAAACAAAAAAAAGAAAAACAAAAAAAAAAAAAAAAGAAAAGGGAGGGGAGGAAAAGCGAAGAAGGGAAAGAAGAGAAAGTGGAGGAAATGAAGTTTTCATTTTCCCCTTCAAATCTCTCTAAATTTGAACGGTTTGTCTTAATTAAAGGACAAGAGGGGGGGAAATGATCACTCACTCTCCCTCCTCTCCCCCCAACATGTTAATTCGCAAACAATGAATCTAACGTTAAACCTCTCTTTTCCCTTGCCCTTCTTTTTCCTTCATTTTTTGTTATCTCATGCCAAAGTTCAAACATAGCTGTAAATGATGTATACATCATAGAATTTTGACACTATTCAAAAAAGAGGGAATCAATTAAATATATCTTACCATGTAATCATATAAAGTTCAAAATATAGTACATGTGTGGTGTGGGGGGGTGGTTTTAATTATTTATTCATTTCGGATGAGTAAATCAAGTAGTGCTCAACTGAAATGGTTTGAACATTTAGGAATGACAACAAGAGTAATTATGTTGGATCGACTGGAACAATCAAGAGGGGGTGCAATTGTATTAAGGAACTTTAAGTGACTTTTTCGCGAATTAAAGAAACTTAATTGAAAGAAACACGAGCAAAGAGAATTTTCCAACACTAGAAAACCTCTCATGACAAACGCCAAGAGAAAAAAACTGTGGCCCTGATGCACACCAGGACTTCGTCTTATTATATTAGGATGCAACCCTAAATTACAATCTAAGCAGATAGACTCGGTTTCGTCAGTTCTCAAGGAGACTTCCTTGAAACCCCGGTAATAAACCCCTTGTTGGTCCACTCTTTAACGTCGTTTTCTATGAAATCCTCGGCTATGAATCTCTCTCACAACCCACGCTTCAATCAAACAGAAAGAAGCACTTACAACTCGATGTAACAATCCTAAAAATGCTTGGCAACAATATGAATAAAGCTCTGATTGAGATCTTTGCTCAAGGTTGTGTTTCCTTTGTTAATTTCCAACTGAGTATTAATTTATATGTGATCATGAATGCGTAGAGGCAAGCAGGTAAGGTCCAACTACCACAGCTATTGCCGCTCTTTTGTAGGAGTAATGCTTGTAGTGGACTTGACCCAACAAGCTCCATACATCCACGATCTCATCTAAGTCAGATATAAGCGTTTTAGTTTCTTAAAAATCTCCAGTCGTTTGGCAACTACGTTTCTTCAAAACCTGATTTTCCTATTTTAGAAGGGTTTCTTTAACAAACCAGTTTAATCAGAAAACATAACAAATAAAAAACGTTTAATCCAAAAAGATATAACATATAGATTTTTTTAAGAATAATCTAACAGAAAAATAATCTTAATATTTATGAAAAGATTTTATTTTATCAAATCATATTTACAATTATTCCTAGGCTTTATTAGACAAATACTTTCACAAAATATCGGTATTAAAGTTCATTCATTGTTAAATCAACAAACTTAATATTATTATTCCTTTTTAATCCTTTGGGAGCAATTTTCATGTATCATTAACAAAGCATGTACATACATCTAGAACCCTAAATCTACCTGTACCACAATGTGTCAGTCTTTTTCCAGGAACTCACCTTCCTTGACATCTCGAACTTTGGCATTCTTGAGTTCGATTTACATCAGTCTTGTAGATTAAGTGCACACGGGACTTCTGGTCCCGTTCGCTGCTAGGTGTCTTGCTATCCATTAAGACTTCTTGAAACCCTGGAACCTATAATCAATCACTAAACACACATATTAGCATATTAACACATAGAGTTTGCCCTTTTCTGGTTTGAAGTGTCATTCATCAAGAACTTAGGATTCAACAATAATTAATCACATATTTAAACCTATTGATGTACTTATGAACTTGATAGTAGATAGATCTATACTTAAATTAAGCTAAAATGGTTGTTTATTTTCCTAAATACCTAATTAAAATTTGAATATGATAGGATTTTGGTAAGTTTAAAATGTTAAGATCAATCTTATTATTTATTTTCGAAATTATAGATATTTTTTTTTTCAAACATTTATTAATATTTGAGCTTCATAATTTAGTTAACAAAATAATATGGTACTAGGAGTTGTTCGTAGTGTTGGTGTTATGGGACGATGAGCGGGGCAGGCGCGTATAGTGGAGCCGCGGTTGCGGTCCGTCATGAAGTGATATCGTTTATTAAAAAAGGCAAACAATTAATATTAACCCTTTTAATATCCATCATAATCAATTTTATTGAAATTATCAAGAAAATTAAAAATTCCTAAAAATAAATTCCAATTTTAATTGGTTTAATTTTAAGTTTCCTAAAATAAGATTAGCTTTTGATTTTTTTTTCCTGAATAAAAGATTCTGAGTAATAAGCACTTATATTAACATCTTCACATATAATACATGGCATATTCGAATAGAGAGTGAGGAAACATCCCAATCTTCGAAGAAACCTTAAGTGCGTTTATGTAATGAATGGATTGCGAGTAATGCCCTTGTTAGTTTCTATTAGCACTCCAACTAATCACTTACAAGGAGCCGAAAACTTCTCTCAGATATCGAAAAATTTCGGCGATTAAAGAGCGGACTTTCACTTCATCAACAGAAGTCACCAGATCAAGACGTTTTCGCAAGGTATCTTAAATTGTAGAATGTAATAATCTTTTTTAACTAACACTTATAGTGCACGTATGGTGCACGGAAAATAATGCGATTGGTCGTTTGTAGGATCGGAATTATTTCAGTTGACTCTTCTTATAGTTTTTTTTTGAAAAAGATTACTTCCAGTACGACAAAATAAATTCAACAATTCACCTTTTTCAGTATTAGATCTCTTCTAAATCTATTTTGACTAATTATTCATTGTGTTAAATTATTGTTGACTAATTTGTTCGTCTTACATTGTCAAAATCTATTTTTGGCTAAAAATACGTGAAAAGTCATTGTTGAATTTATTTCCGTTACAGACGTGAGTAAAACACGAGTCTTTATGTAGGGTAAGATTGTTTTTTTTATATTTTTTGGTCGTCCTTAAAATCTATATTTGTTCTCGGTATTTTCGTTACACAGAAGGTACGGTGAACCGTTTCTTGGACTGGTGTGGAAATCAACAACAATATGCGTTCTTCACACATCTCGATTAAGAATGCACTTCAATTCAGGTAATAATTTAATTTATGTTGACTTTTTTAATGCTTGTTGTTTGTTTTTAAATTAATGAAATTGATTAAATTACATTGTCAAATTTTGATGAGAATAAATAAACTATTATTGGAATTTAATTAATTTTGTACAGATGAAAACCTAGCTTCAAGTTCTCTAAAGCAAGGGACATTAACAAGCTCGTTCTTAGTAGTATTGAACCATGCACAATTTTCTGCGCAAGAAGGGAAACGTGAGATGTCTCCTAGAGGAACTGTGCCTAGTTAGAAAGAAATCAAAGAGAAGAAGATCTTGCCCATTGGCGAGAAATTCTTCGGTCGTTGAATCGGGACGAAGTTTTCGAACTACTGCCACTGTCCGTACAAATCTATCAACGATTTAAATTCCTGGTCCAAGTAAACATTCGGCTAAATCTAATTTGAATTTTTTGTAATTTCGGAGATTTACATCGGATGTAATTTTGGAACATAAAGTAGAACTGCAATATCTCGCTAATTATATTGACATTTTTTTAAAATACATATATCATACTCCCGCGTTTTTTATTCACTAGCACCATAGGATCAAATTATTTCAAACACCCCTAAAACGTTTCTATGAGTGATGATGTTTTTTTTAAAACTATTTCGACTGTACAGCTTGTTGCTAGCCTTGTTATCATCAGCCGAAGCTTTTGGACAAACTGGCGTTATATAACGTGTGGAATCACAGGGAGTTTTAGCAGACCAGCTATAGATGCTTCAATATATGTTGGTAGTGATGATGCTTCCCTTTCTAACGGCATCACTGCGCGGTGTTGGATGGTACGAGTTGTTCGATACTTATCGATTGAACTAGTATAATTTTGGCTCGGGCATCGCCCAGGTCGATTAAACTAATATAGGTATATATTAGGTGAGAGTTGATTTGGTGATGTAAGTGACTGATTATTGTGTGATTGAATAAGCTCATAGTTTGATAGGTATGTGTGTCTGCTAATTATTTAAATGTACTCACATAAGCATTTTTACATAGTGCTGTAAAGGGATGTAAACAATATGGGTTAAACAGGAGTGATGTTGTGAGAGCAACGTGATAATGTGTGAGTTTGGAGTTGGTAAGTGGTGTAGGGACTTTTCGATACATTTAAGTTCGCAAGAAGTGTTCATTTTGGGGTTCGAATATGCGATTCAATCAATGGCGCAATTATTGATAGAAAGAAATGAATAGTTAATCTAAGTTGGTGAGATTGATTACTTGGGTGGCAAAGATATATTGTGTTGCGATATGCTATCGGGTATCTAGCTATGTGTCTTACATATGACAGGTGTAAAGCAGCTGTCACCAGGTGGTTTTGTATGTGATATAATTGTGGGCTGGTGATCTTCATAATGCATAAGTAATTGTCAAATTCTATGTGTTGTGGAATGGGTTGATTGATCTCTAGATCTGGGTACGCATGTTATAGAATTTTAACATATTAAGGTTATATCGTCTAAAGAATAAAACGACATTTTAAAACATTAATTATGATGCACCTCTACAATAATTATTAATTAAAAAACGGTATTTTTTTAATGTCTAAATTATTAAATGTAATATTGATGTAATGTGGACGGGTTGCCCATTCACAGTGCTATAATATATGAGCATATAGTAGTACATTGATGTCATTAATTTGTTTGTTTCCCTTATTTTGGTTTGAACTAATTGATTGACTTGACTGAGTCTAACTGTATTCTTTTCAGGTAAAACTCTTTGTTCCAGAATTCATCGATTTCGCGACTCGATTCTATGCTTATTGGTATGTATTGTTTTAGTGATAATCCAATCTTATTCAACGTTTCCGCTCAAAAAATTGAAACAAAGACTTTAGCTTTGTTTTATAATAGTGCATTATACGAAGTGATATTGTAGACTGGAATTTACTTTTTGATGTATATTCTCCTTATGAATATTAGCAGTAAAGGAGCAGGTGGCCGAAAGACACATGGTGGTGGTTTTTATATACATCATGTGCCAGGATTTAGTGACAAAGTTAGGCCAAGAAGGTTTCGGGCCTTGGTCTAGAACGTGCGATGCACGTGTATTGCGCAAAATCTCTGCGAATGGATAGGTATTTCTTCAAAGTTTGACCATTCAACAGGTACCTTCATTCGTGGAGATCTAGAGATTACTGTGTTGCGTGATATTCCGATATTGGTTATGAGTTTATCTTAGGGGCCTAGAATTTTGGTGTGGTGGGTCAGAAAGTGAGGCTCGTAGGCATAACGTGATCAATGTTTTGCGTGTCATGGCTCACTTATAATTCCTGAGATATATTTATTTTTTTTCAAAAAAAAAGAAATAGTTCAAGAAACGTGTCAGATAGAGTCAAGTCATCATGTTGGGATTAAACCAAGGCAACTCGTCCCAGTGTCAAGCTAGCCCGTTTTATTCAACCTAGCCAATGGCCCAAACTGTGTCAATGCATGGGCAGCGAAAGTGAGGTTATTAGTCGTTGGTTGAAAGGGGCTGACCAAGATTGGACTAATTTAGGTGCATGTGATCCATACACAACTTAAGCCTGTTGTAGTATGTACTATAATCATGTAACTTGTTTGGGTCCCTATGTTATCTCGTTCTCCATATCGAACACGCGTACATGTCCAAGGTGGTACAATTTGGTTAATTTTGAAAAGAAAAATTCAAGTTTTAGTCCAAATGAACAGTCGGCAACTAGTCATAATAAATTGTTCGAGTGTCAAAAATCAACATGAGTAATCAATAGTTTGGGTCTACAGATATGGATTATGCGCAGATGTTTTATTTTTCCCATAGGCATTGTCAATTCAACGCAAAGCTAAGGTTTGTATATTTTTGTTTAACACAGGATATCAAACTAAAGACTGGTGGATTTTTTACGGGGGTACGAAGCCTACAGGAAATACTATGTCCTAAGGAGTTGTTCACCACCTTAACAGACGGTGCACAAAAGCAGGTTTGGGGAGGAGAAATTTCGAAGGCCTGGCAACGGAAACGCGAGTCGGCGATGGGCAGCGGTCATTTCCCGGAAGAAGGATCCTCAAAAGCAAGCTTGATATATGACTATAGGTGTGATTAGGCCAAAGAGTGCCCTAAACCATACAGACGGGTTGGGGAGATGAGCAACGCCTGAATTGGTGTTACAGAAGCCCATATATCAAATGATGCTTCGGAAACAACTTGGGACATTATAGTGTTCTTTTTGGTGGTACCTTCTAAATTGTAAAAGCGTTGAGTTTTTTATAGGAAGAGACTAGAAAGTTTTAGATCATTATAAATGAGGATTAAGGTTTAGCCAGTCGGGATGGAATATGATCAAATCTGAGGATCACTAGACATTAGATATGTAGTGGACTGTTCTATAATTTCTGATAATGATGACTTTAAATCTTGTATTGTTCGTGTATAGGTTCTTAAGACAATAAAGCGTGATTCTCTTTAAGGTGGCTTATGGGGTTTGCACCCGCTAATGAGTGTGTATTATTTATTAATGCAGTATGTGATGTGTTGTTTAGCATTGTGATGGTGTGCTATAGATGGTAGGTGCAACCGGTCGTGAGGGAGTGGATTCCCTTAAGGGTAATATAATATTGTTTGGAAATGACGCAAGGTGTTTTTATTATTTTGGGTCGGAGCATCCTGCACGACTTTAGGCTATTCTATTCCGATCCTTTGGTTAAACACACATTAGTGAGGAAGTAATCAAGGAAGGAAGTATCAAAATCTTAATGGTAACGGCCAGTTAAGAGTCAGCCACGTTGTTCGAATGTTTCCATCTTAGTTTTTTTTTATGCAAGACCTTTTTCACTCTGTCCTTCTACTCGCTCCTACGGTCTGAATGTATAAGAAGTATCTGTGTTCGATTTTGGTATGACTCGCAGTCGACTACTTGCATCTATAATGGCTAATGTTTAATCTATGATTTGATGATCGTATCATACTCATTAATAATCGTACGTGCCTACATGTCGTATATAGCGTATAGAGTTGATTGAAATAGCATGTTGTTGTAGTTTAATTTCACTGGTATTTATAATAGCGAGATAATCTTGTAAATATGTCAATCAAATGGTATATAAAAAATAAATGTAAGTCAAATGTCGTTGTTCTGATTTGTGTTAATTATTTATAATTTTGCTACATAATTG
>SNQN01000080.1:0-36873 GCA_008642245.1 Bassia scoparia
TCGTGGGAGGCACGACACTTTGTATTTGGGGTCGAAACTTTAGGAATAGTAATCCAAACCCTAGCACCCTAAAGGTGTAGGAGAAATTTAAGAAAACTCGGTCCGGGTCACCGAGACCTCTTTTTTAGGCGGAAAACGTGGATTATACATCAAAAAATGTCATCGGAAAATATTTAGAAAAAWTGTCGAAATTTTTACCATAGGTTCCCACAACCACATAACGATGTCATGAAAATTTTGGGGCCAAAACAAGGAGATTTGATGGGGTTTCGAAGGATGCAAGCCAAATTTCGAAAAAAAAGCCATAAAACGTCGAAACACCATGGGAGACTAAAACTTGGTATTTGGGGCCAAAAATCTTAGAATATATAATCATCCCTTATCACCCTATAAGGTGTGGGAGAAATTCATGGCAAAACCAAGTTGAGTCATCAAGACGTCATTTTTTGACCGAAAAAACGTGGATAAGGGAATGAAAAATTCATTACGAAAAATGAGGTCTCTGGAAACATTTCGCAAAAATTTCCGAATTTTTACCATGGGTTCTCACAACCATATACCTATGCCACGTAAAATTTGAGGCCAAAACGAGGGGAAATGATGTGGTTTCGGAGGTCGCAAGTTAAATTTCGAGAAAAGTCACAAAACATTGAAAAGCCCGTGGGAGTCATGACACTCGCCCGGTATTTGGGGCCGATAATCTTGGAATAGTAATCCCTGATCACCCTCAAGGTATGGGAGAAATTCTAGGCAAAACCGAGTTGAGTCACCGAAACATCGTTTTTTGGCTGAAAAACGTAGATTATACATCAAGAAAAATGAGGTCTTCGGTAAATTTTTGATTTTTTTTTTTTACCGTAGGTTCCCACAACCATATAACGACGTTAGGAATAATTTGGGGCCAAATCGAGCAGATTTGATTGGGTTTCGGAGTCCGCAAACAAAATTTTCAAGAAAAGCGACAAAACATTAAAACGCCCGTGTGAGGCACAACACTCGGTATTTGGGGTCGAAACTCTAGGAATAGGCATTTCTCATCACCCTCAAGGTGTGGGAGAAATTCTGGGCAGAATCAGGCCGGGTCACCGAGACGTCGTTTTTTGACCTAAAAACGTGGATTATATACATCACGAAAATGAGATCTCTGTAAAATCTTTGGAAAATTTTTCCGAAAGTTTACCATGCATTGATAAGATCATATGATGAACTCAGCCAAATTTACGGACGAACAGAGTCCATATGGGGGTCTTTCGAGTCCGCGAAAAACTAAGCGATAAAACGTTAATATACTYGTAAGAAGTAGTATGTACGTACGCTCGGTATTTGGGGTCCAAACTCTTGGGTGAGTCATCCCCATAACCCTCAAGGTGTGGGAGAAATTTTGGGAAAAATCGAGTTGGGTCACAGAGATGTTTTTTGGGCGAAGAACGTGCATTATACATGACAAAAATGAAGTCTTCGGAATTTTTCGGAAAAATTGCCAAAAATTTTACCATGGGTTGATATGATCATATAATGAACCCAAGCCAAATTTAGGGTCCAAATGTGTGCATATAAGAGACTTTCAAGTTCGCGAAAGACAAAGCGACAAAACGTCGAAACACYCGTAGAAGGCAGTACCATAGATTGATATGATCATATGATTAATCCAAGCCAAACTTCCAGCCCAAAAGAGTACATATGAGAGACTTTCGAGTAAGCGACGAGTCGGCGAAATACAAAATGACAAGATGGGCAGTACGCTCGGTATTTGTGACCGAAACTCTTGTAGGAGTCATCCCCATAACCCTAATGGAATGTAGGTAGACACACATAACACATAAAGCGGGGCACCACTAGCTAGTTAGGCAGTAGGCATATCACAGAGGCACGAGTAGGCATAACACATAAATCAGATGGGAAGAGTAAGTTCACGATGGAATGAGAAATTAAAAGGCGAGGCCGCAGGGGTACAAATAGAATACAATATTAATAAGCTAATTAAGCAAGCAATTCGAGTTGGAAGGGAAAATGTTAATAACAAATCAAAGACACACACAGACGCAGACGCAGACGATACCAGCCAGTAAGTAGTTGGGTATTATTTCTATTTGTGATGTCCATAAGGCTCAAAACTGGTAACAGAATTAGCGAGGGCGCGGATGCAGGCAGTTGGGGACTTGTGAAGGGACCCTGATTCTGAAGCTTCCTTTCAGTAACCCGTGTTACAGAAGTGGGTCCTCCATAATAGCCCGGACGATGAGAAGGGGGAGGGCCAATATGGAAGGGGCCCGAATGCAGCGTGAATGATATAGGAGCCCTGCTGAGCTTGAGGAGCGGCTCGAAGCTGCGGAATGGAGACCCCGTTCCCTTCCAGTTCCTGTAGCGATGCAGATAAAGTGTGAGGGGCTCTATGTAACGTCGTGAACCCAGCTTGCTCATGGCCCCAGCCACATCTTCTGCTGTTATTCGTCAACGTCTGCTCCTTTGGCATATCCTCGTTTGCTTCCGCCCGTTATGAAGCTTATGTACTCTGACAACGCACTCCTGCGTATGGATGTATGCAGTCCATTATTATTTATTATTATTTCATACTAATTTACTGTATTATAATATTGATCTATTTCATCTGTGATACAGTATATACATGTATGATGAGCCATCACCGTAACATGCATAGACCTAGGTACGTCCTGGATGGTTTCCTTGGCATCATCAGATATTTGGCAGTGTGGAGGTAGGATCTTGCGCTGATCCGTATCAATTAGCAATGGGCATGAAGAAAGATCTTGCTCCGCACGTGTGCACTCATTGTTATTTGATCACCTTGATATGTTATTCGTGCCATTATTTCGCGTATTATGTATTGTTGTTGTTGTTGTTGTTGAGGGTGGGCGGTGCCATTGTTGTTGCTCAGTTGTGCGTAAGCTGATCTCATCTCCGGGATGGTGCTCAGATGACAGTCTAATTTCTGTTGCAGATAGAGAAATACAGTTGCAACATATATCTGGTTTAATATCCCGATAGTTTTACATTTGATTTCATGATAGCAATATATATGCATATACTAATCAATATAATTAAGCAAATTTTTCACTTTTTCATATTTGTGATAATAAATAATAATAGAATTACTATAAACACTGCTAGGAGGCTAGGATACGATGAAGATGGATGCAAATTGCAAGAGACTGTAGGGAGATGTGATTATTTTCTTGCCGCCTGAAATCCTATATGGATACTGGAATGGACAAGCAGAGGGTTGAGGGAATGAGGGTATTATATTACTATTACTACACACAAAGTGCGATTCTCGTATATAACTATAGCTATTAGCAATTTAGCATTGTATCCTTATTTGCGCAGAATATTAGAAATTGGGGTAGTAATTTTAAGATACCTTAACATAAATGTCTTGTATTTAAAAAGCAAGGGCAATGACTAATATTTGCTTAGCAAGTGGGTGGAGACGTAGAGGTGACAACTTGACTCTTATCATCACACTTATATTTGTTATCTCAATTTAGTTCAGCCTTCTATATTCATTTAGGCATCTGTTTTGTATTTGATGGAAAACATTTTTCTCGGCGAAAATGGATTTGTCTCACTTATTTAGTTTTCCTTTTTGTTTTGAATAAAGGGTTGAATCATTATCCTTCTAGTCGAGAGTGACATGTCTACTTTGGAAGGACATCAGTTTTCCTCTTATTGTAGAGAAAGGTTATCTACATTTCTTCTCCTTCATTCTCCCTTTACTTCATTCCAATTATTTTCCTAGAATGATTTCTCTTGAAGAACCTAAGGACTTAGTTCAATTAATGTAGTCCCTAAATAAATCATGTCAGATCAGTTAGAATTATGTCCTATGGATCATTGCTAAGATTTTCCTATTATAGGTAACCCAAATGTCCGCATCTAGCATAGTTCCATTTAGATTTGTTAGTGAAAGTGCGATCGAGTAATAATTAATTAATTAATAGTTAGGGATGTCGGAATTTGACATGTTCAACACTCGACGTTAAGGTAGGTAGCTAGTATGCCGAAGGGCAGAGGATAGTGAAGCTAAATGTGAATGCATCATCATCCCGTCAATCCCGTACTATGAGTGCATTCATGAACATGCCATCAATGCCTGCGGGATAAACGAGAAGCAAAAAAGTTTGGAAATTTTACACAAAACCGAACAAAATCAATGCAGATTTTTTTGTGTTATTGTTATTATTATTATTATTTAGTTATAAATCAGTGCAGTGCTGAGTTATGTATGTGAATTTAGTTAGTTTAATTGATTGGCACGGGGCATTATCAGCTAGTAATAGACTAATACTAATACTGTTTTAGTGTTTGTTATCTGATAGAGAGATGGCAGGGGTAAATAAAAAACAAGGAAGCTAAGGTAGTATATAGAGTACGTACGTATTATGTATATGGTATATTSACTAWAGATTAATAAAGGGGGTAATTAGGGTAAAATGGTAAATATAATAAGGACAGATGAGAATAAAGCCAATGAGATTACATGCATAATGTGCGTGGGAAAAGAAAAGTCAGGGGATAGAGCCAATGAGGATTGAGAGGGGATGATGGAAAAAGCAAACAAAATGGGGATTCAAATTAAAGCCTCTCTTAGAATCACAAATGTACAAAACAATTATTTACCCAAGTGTCTACCATGCACTGTTTCCCTTCTCTTCCTAAAATAACTCACACATGTCCGACATGCAAAACCTTATTACTTCTCTCCTAATTAACTACGCTTCTTTACTTTACTCATCTCATCTCATCTCATTCTTTTACTTCTTGCTATGCCTACTTGCCTACCTCATTCTTTTACTTCTACAGTTTCTTCTACTTTATGGACATATTGACAAATTCATTATCACACTACTCCTACAGTGATCCTACATACTTTTGTAACATACAGACATACAGTCATACAGTCATACAGATACAGTACAGCATTTTCTTCTGAATCTCAGGCTCAACACACACCCTACCCTAACATCCCTACGTAGCTCCATCTCTATATCACTCCACATTGTTACTTCTTCAACTATCCACGTCACATTAACATAGCTTGCTAATGCTAGTCCACCCATACCATGTTTAATTAACCTTCCATYAATTAACAATATACATCTCATTTATGTCATCTTTAATTATTCGATCTGCAATGCACCATCTACGTACCAAAACCACATACCAATAATGTAGTGCAATCCTGCCATGCCATGCAATATTGAAACAAACATGACTACACCTACATATACACATGACATAATGGACGTGTTATCTATAACCAACCCACTACTAATACGACATTAAAATATTTGTAATTCACATTGTTAAATTTGTGACGTGGGATTCCACCGTTATTACTACTTTCTATTACTCTCTAGACACTATAAAAACAACAATTTATCTGCTCAGCACTTAGTAGTGGTGATTGATAAAATTGAAAATTGTGTTCGGGCCAACAAGAAGGTTATTGGTGCAAGTGCATCTTGCACTGATACGTACAATAAC
This sequence comes from Bassia scoparia, assembly GCA_008642245.1. NCBI lineage: Eukaryota > Viridiplantae > Streptophyta > Magnoliopsida > Caryophyllales > Amaranthaceae > Bassia > Bassia scoparia. Next base: position 5,506 of record SNQN01000080.1, read on the forward strand.
CTCCCTTTGTCAAATGTCAATAGACCATTTACGGAGCTCTTCAATTTCTATGACCTATTATTAAAGCTTTTTAAAGGTCAAAGTTGGTCAAATTTGACCGGATCTTTTCACATGTAGAAAAACCAATCCTGTACACATGCATTGTTGTTTCAAAATACAAAATTAAGAGCAACTTTCAAAAATTAAAATCCTATCGTGACTGATTGTATTGACTAGTATAATTTAAGATATGTATTGATGTGAAATCAATGTCACCACTTACCAAGTAACATTAAAAAAGAAAAAAGACAGGAAAATAACAAATAATAAGTAATTTAACATGGAAATTAAAGAGATGATGATAGTTGGACTAAAATGCGTTWGTTCGTCTTTGTAATACATAGGTAGTGTATATGTTAAGAGAACAAGTAAAACTAAGACAGAAGATCAGACGACTTGGGTATGTATGTAGAATTGTAGAGTAGTTTWAAAAAAAAGGGAGGTTATTTTGTAATTGAGCGAGTGGGCACGTGGGTGAGGGAGTGCAGTATCCATGATGCGGAGTGCGACGCCTATGCGGCTATGCTGAGTTGTGTTAGTTGTATCTTTGTCCGCATGTAGTATCCAACAATTAACCCAGCAGCCATGATCATATACATACAAAGCTCTACTATACTAAACTAGCTAGCTACTTAGCCAGTATCCCATGAATTTCATAAGTATCATTTAAGGTCAGGTTAGTATGTACTGTATGATAATTAAAATAAAAGTAGGAAAGAAGAGGATAATTAAATTGCAATGTAAAGGACGAAGTAATGGGCGTAAAAAGGACTAGATACCATGCCAATGTATAATACAATTACTAATTACTAATTGGAGAACGATATATTCTTTGTGGAGAAGAAAAAGAGATATAATAATAATTAATGATATTATCTAATAATATAATATAATAGAATAATAATAAAATAATAATATATATAATAATAATATATAATAATATAATAATTAATATATAATAATACATAATAATAATATAATAATTAATTAATAGATAATAAAATAATATTAATATATAATAATTCAAGTATGGTAGAAAGAAATATATATAGGGCAAGGGCGCAGATCATGAGAAGTATCCATTATGATGGAAATTAGAGTTGATGTATGCATAGTGCGTACAGGGGCATGAAAGAATAAAGAGAATGAAAGAAGGAAATTGCATGCATGTAAATGTAAGTAGAGAATAAAAAAGAAATGAAATAAATAAAAAGGAAGGACGGGAGAAGAATAAGATGAGAGTATGTATATATGTAAGTAAAGTAATGTACCAGAGGAGGTGGATTTGGAGAGATGTAGGTGGGGGTGCTTGCGATAGCCATGAAAACCACCACGAAGATCCATGTGGTCTGATAGATCAGATCAGATCAGATCAGATGATCTGATGACTGGCTGCGCTGAGATGGTATATTGTATATATCAGTGCTGGGTCTGGGTCTGGACACCTTACTACCTTAGTGGTGTACACTGTGTCTAACCTTGTCTTTATGTCTGTCGGACTATGTCTGTAAATGCAAATAATGCAATAGTAGCCCTGCCCTCGCTCTATATGACTATATAGCAGGAGGACTCGCACTGGGGACTGGGGAGCTCATCATCGCTTTACCTTAAGCTTAGCTTGTATGCTCTTTATGTAATATCTTTGACAGTGTAATAGTCTAATAATGTGTGTATGTTGTGTTGCCTACTTATTTGCTACTCTTACCTAGCTCGGTAAGTATGTAATAGCTATTATTGCCTTTTCTCTATTACCCTAAAACAGTAAAACGTATAGTGCTACTCTTCTTTATTGTTATTACACTAATTATTATTATTATTATTATTATTATTATTTGCAAATATTATTTATTTATATTCTGTTTGTATTTATGACTTGCTTAATCATGTTTAATTACTCGATCAGCATTCAGCAGTCACCTCTATCAATATAACCCCATTTAATTTAATTTTATGCAATGTTTCCCTTCCTAAATTATGTACTGTTGTGCTTTAATTTCTTCTCCTCTCGCTTTCTCCAACTGCATGCTCCACTCCACGTGCCTATGCGCCTATGCCTTCTCCCAATTACATGCCCACCTTGCTTCCAATACTCCTATATACACCGTATATTCCCTTCACTTCGTCTTTACTTATTTGCAACAAAATTAAGTTTAGAYTATCAAAACTAACACTCTTTCTCACTTAATACATCAAATAATTTCATAAAGTAGTTTCTAGTCAATAAAAATCACGTGAATTAACTCATTGATTTTACGATGATTCATTCACAATATACTATTACAATTACTAATTAGGGAATCAATCATGTTTTTAGGCAATTTTTGAAAAGTTTCTTCTTCCCTTATTTTAATTATCGAGTACTTAATTTATCTTATTAATTTTAGAAAATAATTTTATATATTAACAAAATATACTTCGAAATTTATAATTTCTGAAATTATTAAAAAAATTAAATAATTGAAATATTAAAGAAATTAGAAATCCATAAAAATAAAACATTTCTTTAATTAATAGGTTGCTTGTGAAAACGTCAAAGTCAAGTATTAACTTCAATTCGCTGGGACACTTGTTGTTGTATGATTGGTTCCCTATTATTGCTTGTGGTAATCCATTCTCAATGAACCATGTTAAAATTTTCAAACTCATCTTTAACTACGGAGTATATACTAATTAAACCAAAATGATGCTGATGAAATGTTGACATCATCCTGTCCACATGTCAACCTCACATCGCGCACCCATTCAATGATTATACCATCAAATCCACATGTCAACATCACATCGCACGGATGATGTCAGCAGCTCATTATTTTAAAAAAAAACAAAATTAAATAAATAAACTATTATATTTAAATATAAAAATACATTACAATAATTTGTTTAAAAAACACTTAAATAAAATTTAATTTTTGTAAAAAAACCTTCTAGAAACTACTTATGCACGTGATAATTTCAAACAAGATTTTTTATATACTAAGGTGTGGATAAAAAATAATATCTACATTAAAAAATAAATCAATTAAAATTTTAAAATTTAAATTTAAATACATTTCATTATTAAATTACAAAAACCTTCTACAAAAATTTATATTCACGTAACAATTTTAAACAAAATTTATATACTAAATAAATTAAAACACTGTCACTCGATTAAAAAATTATAAATTGGTTAGATTTTTGAAAATCTTTTATCTATTATTATCATTATAATAAATATTTAACTAATTTTAATTATAGTTTAGAAAATAAATTTAATAAAATTGTGCATCGCACGGAACAAAATACACGTTTTCCATGGACTTTGGTTTTATTAATAAAAATAAATAAAAGCTTGCCACTTGTAATTATTTGAGCAGACCAAGTGGTTTAATTTTGATCATCAATGACGTATTCTTCTGTCATGCTTAAGCATTGCCCAAAAATAGTTCATGAGGTGCATGACCATGTCCCCTTCTAGTTATGAATTAACAAAATGTAATTGTTCTAATTGCTCATTGCTCCGACTTTTATTCTAAATCATTATTTCAAGAGCAAGTTCTAAATTAAACTGTATTTGTTACTTTATGAACTTTTTTTTTAAAATAAAATACTTCATTTGAAAAACAAGTTCCTGGACATCGTAAAATTCAAATGAATCAAAATTGGAGTATGGAAATTGAATTCTGTTGACTTTTTTAATTTGTCTTCGTACGTTGTCGTTATCCTTTTATTCTTATTTAATTTCATTTTTTTGAAAAAAATTATTAATTAAGAAATAAAAAATGATTTTGCACTTTCTATTGGACAATTTTCAAAAATTATCATAAATTAATTTATCTTTAGATCTATAATTTATTTTCATTGTTATTCTGTTTGATAGTGTTGGATGCATATATATTTTTGCCAATATTACTTACTAAAATGACCTTTTGTTCTCGGTCACTGATTATTATTAATTAATCATAGTAATATTATAATTATATTATAGATATATGTATTAACAGATAGTATAAAAAAATAAAATAACAAAATAATATAGCTCCGTAGTAGTTTTAATAGTATGGTTTATTTATTATTATTATTATTATTATTATTATTATTATATAAATAAACCTATATTATTATTATTATTAATTTTTTTATTTTTAAAAAAAAGCCGTATATGATGGGATTTTCAACCAAAATAGCATCATATAGTGTTTAAGTTTTAGGAATTATGGTTTTGAGGATTTAATGTTGTGTTTAGGCCATACTTTAGGGTTTTGGTTTCAGACAGATTTAGGTTTTTAGGGTTTAGGGATGATATTTAATTTGTCACAGTAGTATAAATGAATTATTTATTTATTTATTATTATTTTATCCAATGAATTTAATCAATTATAAAGCCATTTAATAAGGTTATGTTCTTTGCAACTAATATTTAGMTCGATAAGTTCATGATAGCTTGATCATTTTGGTGTGAAAGAACGGGGTGTAACTACATGAATATATCGGAAATGAGTCTTACACTAATTTAGTGAGAGCGAATACTAAACTATAAAAATTAATCAATAAACTATTAAAATTCATAAGTAATATTTTGGAGTTGTTGATGTTGTAAGACTATTCTTTAATTTAGTTCAGTTGAGTTTCACACAATGAGAAAGGACATGGATTAAATAGTGAAAATGAACAACAATGTTGATTTAGAGTAAAAGGGTGAATTATTGAAGTGTAATATTACTAGGTCCGTTTGAAGAAACCCGGCCCACTGATTGGCTTTGGTTTATGGAATTCTTATGTATGGTTTCATATAGGCATATAGCAGTTGCAAATCATATATAGATATCACTATACTAGCGAGTAGCGATAAGGTGAATTATATTTATTGGTGATACCAGAATAATAAAAATAATAATAATAAGAAAAAGAAAGAAAAGAAATGGAAGAGTGGAAACGATGTGTCGTTTGGCTTAGTTGATTTCATGCATGCATCTGCCAAGAATGGTTACATATTACAATTACATATAGGTGACCTGATCGAGCAAAGATGGTAATTAAGTGCTCCTCATCATTTATTCAGGTACCGATCCATGGCGTTTTATCAGTTGGTATATAAAGTCCATGATCAATGGACGAATGTAAAATAAGTCAGTTTAGATCAGAGGGGCTAAGCCGCTAAGGAGAGTACGTACATCAGAAATCAGATAACGTAACACCAGACGGCAGGCACTTCATTATTCAGTATTTCAGTATATGGAGGACTTGGAGGATTGTGGCTTTGGAATTGCTTCACTGATCGCCATTTTAGCGGTTGCATTCATTCTCCTTCTCCTTCCGCTCTACATCAGCCCTACCATTGTCGCCGCGCCTTCTCTTACCATGCTTCTCCTCATCCCTGCCGTCCTTATTCTTGTCCTCTTTCTTCTTCATCAAACTACCTCTGAATCTCATTTATGAATCATGATGCATTCATTTACGACATGTATTTGGCATTCCCCATTTTCATCTATGATCTATCTTTGCTTAACCAACTCCTATGTACTCTACATTTGGTTTGTTCGCCTTGTATAACGATTTTTGTTGTTAGTTGCATATATTTAGTTACTTTGCCTCTTCTTTTCTAGTGATCATTATTCGTTTTTTTATTAATTAGATGTTCCATTTCTAGTTTTCTACCGATATCATATAACCAAGACAGTGTAGAGTCTTTTACTGAGTAGTTGACTAGTTCATATACGTTATAAATTAGATGCACAGTCACTAATTAATCAAATGATAAACAAGAGTCTGTATCCTACGTTGAACTAATTAAACATATGGAGATACTAGCCAACAAGAGAATAGAAAGTACTGGTAATTCAATTGATATGGAATCTATAAAAGAAAGATTGTAACTTCAAGTTAACATTATTCCATTCAAAATGAACATAGCCCAACCTCGCTCCACGAACATTTTAAGTTCCCGTGCATACTAGTCCTTCAAAGTCTGGCATGGATTACACCTTCCATACCAAGACTTGACCATAGGGTTGAAAAAGGATTCATCGTTCTGGCCTCCGAATGAAATTGTGGATTAATCTTGTCATTGAAGCTAGCTGCAGATCAGATGATGAGTACACAAAATCTTAATCAATGGCAGAGCATCTTTTAGTTATCTTCCATTACTTGGTCTGTCCTCCTCTCAAGTCTCGCCTAATCTTTTCTAAGGGAATAAAGATGTGTATAAGAGACAGCAAAATCTTAATCAATGGCAGAGCATCTTTTAGTTATCTTCCATTACTTGGTCTGTCCTCCTCTCAAGTCTCGCCTAATCTTTTCTAAGGGAATAATGGATATGAATGATCAGCCAGTCTATTCTTGATGATGTTGCTCTTGGCATCATATATCAGATTTCTCCATCCTCGTTATCTTTATCTTATTATCATAATAGTAGTAGTAGTAGTAGTAGTAGTAGTAGTAGTAGTAGTAGTAGTAGTAGTATTAGTAGTATTAGTAGTAGGTTAATATATAGGGGAGAAGATCAACATCTCAATTCAGATCATTTACATAGTGCTTGGAGCAACAGATAATAATATTGTTTCTGTTCATTTTTGTTTTTGTATGGTTGACTTGTACATGGGTTATGTCATGAGCATAAATTAGAGTGTGGTTTAACTACTTCATTAATTAGCAAGAGAAGAGAAAAGAAAAGAAAAAAGACAAATAAAATACTTAATTTATGGATGGTTTGATCTGAGGAAGTTGGGTAGGAGGAGAAAGGTTGCATCAGGATGTAGATAGGAGATCGTTGGGACAGGCTTGAATATTTCCCAATTCCACCCTTCTATTTTATTATTACACTCTACTTTGACAAGTTTTATTTTCGACTATTTAATTTTAAGTCCAATTTAATTTAATATATCTACTAAATTGCAACGAACTGCTCCAAAATACTATGCCTATACCTACAAGACTTACAAGAGTAGGCTACCTAATCTACCGTTAGTCTTTCCCGTTCAACCTTCATTCCTTTGACACACTTCCTATGTTATTTGACTAATCTGCCCCTCTTCCTCTTTCTTCCTAATCCTTTTAGGTCCCTTGTCAATTATGAAWTTCATGATGCATATAATATCAACAAACTACTTTATTAATATGATGAGCTTSAGTTTGAACTTGAGCTTGGCCCCAATAACAAAAAGGAAATTCAATTATAAGAAGTAATTCATCACATCGTTTACCTTCTTTCATCATTACATTGTGTCATATTTGAAAGCCATACTTTCACTCCAAAGCCATAGATTGTATCCGATTATTATTCGTTTTATTAGGGGTATGTTATGACGATTCACAATTTAAATAATACGTTGCAATTCACCCAATAATAAATCTCTGATTTGGTTATCTAGTTTATAATGGTCAAAAAATGAACTTAGAAGTACTTTATTTGGCGTTGAAGAATTCTAAWTTAAAAAATGACGAATTGTGCCAAACTTGGATTGTGCATCCCTTTATGTAGAAGCAAGGCAATTGTCAATATACAGTAAGATATATGAAGCATTAGAAGGTCCAAGCTTGTTACTGTTCCATTTTAATACTACGGAGTAGTAATTAAGATTGAAGATCATTAATCTTTGGTTGGTTTCCTACATTACTCAAATTTGAAAGATTGTGACGCCAGACAACGACAAAGTATATTTAATACAATATTGTAAGCAGTAATTTGTATAATCAATAACTAATATAATTAAGCTTTGTAAAAAAAAAAAGGTTGTAATATTGTAACTCCAAAGCATATTGGGAGTATTTGTTATAGGGGGATGTCCTTAAAAAGGCAAAGAGGAGACCAGCAGTAAGTAAGCTAACAAAGGCCATGCCAAAGAGCTGATTCATTTCGCCGCCCAACATAACCGCTACGGAAAACTGTGCACGACTAAACAGAAAATTAACAAACCCAAAAAAGAAGATGACCAAGTTTGCGGCTACCAAACCAACAACGTTCTTCTCATCGTTGCTAGCAGCTCTAAACTGGCTTCTTGCTCGTCAACTCTCATGCCGCTTTACCCATCAAAGATGCACAGAGAGATGATGATCTTGACATCAAGTGTACTTGAAATGTCGCAAGAGACGAGATTGTGCAAAATGGCCGGTCTATGGCGAGGAAAAAAAACGCTCCACCCGGTCCTCATCACCGCTCTGGTTGTTTGCAACAACGCAGTTTCCATCTAAACGTCAGCAGTCCACCACCCGCTCTCTCTTTCCACAAACCAATCCCGGTATTATTACATTAGACTCACGTTTGTGTCATGTAGCTTTAAGTATTATGTATTTTTTTCTGTTTACACTTCGTTTATCTTAGTTTCCGTCTTAAATTTATTATTCTAGTAGCTTCACGTTTAGTTCGTTTATATTCTAGTTTCTAGGTTTAGTCATGGACACAAAGGATCTTTTCCTTAAAGCTTCACAGACTATTGTTGCAATAGGCTTTTCAATATGGTGTACATACTACATACATGACGCTCAGTGCTCCCAGAAAACCCTCGCATAACTGTCCCTGTTTACTATGTTCAGGGTATCCTTTCTCCATAGGCCTATGCGCCATAACTAACAAACTAACTATAATAAAAACAAAAATAAACATACAGTACCATTGTTTAATATTTATGACATTTTAAYGGCCTCTCAAGATATCCCGCATWGAAAATTTTAGTGCATCTATTCTTCCAGAGTTTGATAAGTGTGCACATTTACTTTACTTTTTGGTAGGAGCTTTGGTGGGAGCTGCATGTCGTACCAACAAGAAAGACAAAAGCCCCAGTTGGGCTGAAGGTGTTACTGACAAATACGGAGATTTCATAATCGACCTTCCCTCTCATCTCCATTCTATTAGAAACTTGGACATGGCATGCTCAGTTAAGATCCTAAAGCTGCCTAAGGATTCACCTTGCCTTCGTTCAGCATTAGCCAGTAAACACAAAGAAATCAACCTATCGTCTGTCGGAAATGGAATCCGGACATACACAGCAGGAAAGATGGAATATTTGCATATCATGCCCAAAAATTCAGAAGCTTGCATGAAAGAGCAGAGAGATGAGCAGGAGATGTCATGGTAGGTGGGATTTCAAAGTAAAATGCTGGTGAGGGGAAGAAATGTATGATCGCTCAATCAGATGGCGCTGCAGTCACAGCAATGAGCCTCCGGTAGTCAGAAAAACAGACAATATGTACCACTATGTATATTACATGTATATATATGTGATTTTGTTGTGATTTCTGGTGATATATATATCCTATATATCATAGTGAATTGTCACATAACTTCTTTCAAATGCACAAAGATCCACTTCTCCTAGACACCAGTATTCATTAATCCATACTCGAGATAACTAAACATCTGAAGAAACACTACAATGAATTCTATCCTTGCTTAAATAAGAAACTTGGTTTCTAAACACAACAATAAAACTTCAGGAAAGTCTTAGCCATCTCTTAGACAGTTTAAAAGTAAAAAAATTTAAAGATATAGTGCCAGCCCTGCCAGGTGAACAAAAGCTTGTAACAAAGAAAATAGAGAATGTGATAAAATTTACATTCTTAATACCTGGAAATCATCAGGAAATTCGGTCAGCAAAGTGGTTAGACACATCTGATATATAGTTTGCAACATCAGCACAGCAAGCAAGCCTATTGGCTTCTTCGTCAGGAACCTCAATAGAGAACTCCTGCTCCAAGTCCATGACAAGCTCCACCCTTTCCAAGCTATCCAAGCACAGATACTTTTGGAAACTAGCTGTCTCCGTTACCTGTTAAGAGATATATAGTTTATACACAAGCATTAGTTAATAGAGAAGGCAATTGATCGTCCACAATTAGGCAAAGTTCTTAGTTGCAATAGAGTGACTTGATTGGAGGGAAGCAACAAAACCATCTTGTTGACATTATTATAGTTTATGTGACAATAATACAATATAGATTATAGAGAAGCTACAAACATTTAAGACATAACATGAGCCACTATTACGGGCAAGCATGTCATGTGGATAATCATAGTAATTAATCATACTCCAGTAAAGTGCAAAGGGCAGCAAAGCAAAGATTATGTGAAACATGRCTTACTATAAGTAATTGTTAAGAATACACATGCTTGTGCCTCAACCACAACTCCTACTTCACTACTTCCTAAGCTCTGCAAGCTTTGMTAAATTTCTTGCCCTGCTGAGCTCTTGTGAAGCAATCTGTTATGCAACAGCTAGAAGTAGTTAACAGTGGTCTGTAGAGGTTATTACTTATTAGCAGTCACAATCACTCTTTTGCTATCTCATAATTCTGCCACAAGTCCTCATCCAAATATTCATCCAATCAGTTTGCAGCAGTGATTCATAACAACCAACATAGTACAGCAAAGACTCACCTCAACAAGTCAGAAATTCACGATCATTCTTTGGTAATAACATAGTTACATGTATATATAGCTGACTTGCTGTGGTATTTTTATTCATTCAAACACATCCAAAGTTTTCCATCGTTCTCTCTTACATGTATTCTCTCTCAAAGTCTGTAATAAAATTCATTTCTTTCATTCATTCAGTAATCAAGTTTGATAGTTCTTTAGCTACTGCAGTGTCTTATTTCATTTTCTCGCTGATTCTACTGCAAATTTTAACATGGTATCAGACCTACTGTAAATCATTGATTCTGGTGTTAGTTGCTATTATTCAAATCTTCTTTTTTAGAATTTATTCAGCAATTTTCTAGATACTAGAGTTTTTAGCTTCCTTGCTYCCTTTTTCTTCTGTCATTTTAAGTTTCATCTTTGCTTCAAACATAGCAAGAAAATTCAGACAGCTTATCTACATATTACTTCTCCAAMTTTATTCTCAATTCTTCAATCTCAAATTTCTTGTTTACACAATCTTGAAATTTTGCTGTCATAAGCTCCWCTTCTCCAACAAACAACAAACTCTCCTGCTTGCACTCCTGCAACAAATGACACATCAAATGATCCTATATCACCTTACTTTTTGCATCCAAGTGACTCTCAGTTCAAGCTGGTTCCTACACCATTCAGTGGAACAGGTTACAATGGTTGGAAGAGATCAGTCATGATCAGTTTATCAGCTAAAAATAAACTAGGTTTCATTGGTGGATCAATTCAAAAGCCATCACCTACTTCTCTTTCTAAGACTTCGGATAGTTTGAACAACACGCTCCTCTCTTSGTTCATTCAAGCCTTGGATTGATACTGCACAAGAGATGTTTGGAAAATTTTGGAAGAATATTTTAACCAAATAACTGAAACTCGAGTGTTTTCTCAACAACAGCAGCTTGCTGACATACAAGGGGCTGACGTCCAAATGATTGTGATACGCCTTCTTTGCAAGCATATTCAGACTCGGCTCTTTTCCTGACAGCAGATCTGTACTGGCTATGAGGTATTGCTTGGAGGATCACCCGTAAGTTGGAAGTCAAAGAAACAGGCTGCCATTTCTAAATCCTCCAGCGAAGCTGAATACAGGGGCGTGTCAAATTTAGCAAATGAAGTCACATGGTTAATAAGGCTTCTTGGAGAATTTCGATTCGACAAACTTAAGCCACATATTTTTTTTTTTTTTTTGACACTCAGAGTACCTTACACATACTAAGGAACCCAAAGAGAGAACTAAACATACCAAAATTGATTGTCATTTCACATGAGAAAAGGTGCTTGAAAGGATTAATTCATCTTACGTATCTACCTAGTTAGTTTATGTGTTTATCAAAATCATTCCTCCTGCAAAGCATGAGTTGTTGCTTTCCACACTAGGAATGATTAACACCATTCCTAGTTTGARGGGATGTTAAGACTAGTAGACTACAGATGCTCGTGCCTCAACCACAACTCCTACTTCCTAAGCGGCTAAGCTCAAAAGGCTTTGCTCTATGGAGCAATCTGTTAATAGTGGTCTGTTTTTTTCGGTGTTTAGAGAGCCACGAGGGCGGGGATGAGAGGAACTCTAACCACTTAAGGTATCCCTCACTCTATGTAAATAGCGGTCTATTAAAGGTTGTTAGGCAGTGTTAGTAGACACAATCAGTCTCTTGTGCGAGCTTATAATTCTGTTACAAAGCCAATGCCACATCATACAAGTAATGATGTGATTCGTCAAAACCAATTAGATTGCAAGTWATATGTATATATAGCTGAGTTGCTGTAATATTATTATTGATTCAAACACATTCAAAGTCTTTCATCATTCATCCTTTCTTGCAATAAGTACTCTCTCTCAGGTTGAGTAATCAACAGAGAAGTCAGCTGTTGTATTTGAACAGCAAACTTGCATTTTCAACAGAGAAGGCTCAAGTCTGAATGTCTAAATAACAGAAATATTTAAACTCTGCATCATCATAATCAATTAATCGTCATCATCAATATCATCATCATGATCATCATATCTAAGTAAATTGATAATGAGATTGGAGACAAACAGCTTCAATTGATAATTCATCATATAATTCAAATTAGAATACCAAACATCAACCCAACAAATTAAAAGGATTCAAAATAAAACCAGAGTCTTAATTCACTTACCCGGTGAGGCGATGATGATGTAATTGGTTTGCTTTGCGCAATGATTCCTCTCGCAGTCTCACGCAACGCTTGCTTGTTGCTTCCGCTCAATTTGTCACTTCAACACTCCAGTTTTAACGCCTTTTCCCGTTTAATTAACTCTACAAGTAATAATTTTGCCCAATAAGCCCATTATCCTATGGCCTATACCCATTATTTAGCCCAACCTCTTTATTAACCCAACATTTTCCAACAATATTTAGGATCCGTTTGTTTTGATGGAAAACAGTTTCCCGAATAATGATTTTCTTCCCTTTTTTAATTTTTATTTGTTTGTTTTGAAAATGATTTCATCAAAATGGAAAATGTCACTTTGAAAATGAAAAATCATTTTCACTTCTTATTTCTCTCTTATTCATTTCACATCCTTCCTTCATTTCTATTTACTTAATTCATATCCGATTTCATATAGACCAAATGTTGATTAAATGGTCAATAAAACTTAATTCATATCCGATTTCGTAATCATTTGAAATTAAGCATGGAACAAAGCTGAGTAGCATTTTTTATGTGAACAACTCTAACTTGGTTTTGCTCTTCATTTCCCTGTGTAATTTTGCTTACTACTACAAAATTAGGCCAAAGCATATGCAGTAAAGAACGAMAGCACGAGTAAGAACAGAACAACAAATTAAAGATTGTTCTCTCTGAGAGCATGTCATCAGCATAACCAAAATTGATCACTCAACAATTTCAACAACGTTGTTTAGGATTCAATGGCAAAATTATGCTATAAACACATTATTACTTTTGGGGTTCTTATGGCAAAATGATACCTCGTCCTAATCTGAATGTTACAGCACCATAAACAATAATACTAGCTAGCTACACAAATTTTGACAGCATATAWGTATGATCAATATYAATGCGCAGGACAGGTTGCTACCACAATCCCTGGGGCGGTGGGGCACGATGCCAAGGGGCAATGATCGATATCTGTTCCCCACCATTTCAGATTCTTGTTTTCATTTTGGAGAGCAAAGAAAATCAAAACAGCCATGAAAGCTGTTCCTGCATCCAAAGCTGCCGATAACACATAGTTGTACCTCTTCCACCATTCTTTCCTGTACTTGAAAACAAAATAGTTGAAAATGGTGCCAGTGACCAGCCAACTCGCTATGTTTGTTGGGGTTGCTGGCGGCATTCCTGCAAACCCATATGATATGACTGGGATGTTGATGAGAGGGATCCATTTGTTATTGGGGTACATCTTGTGGAGTATCCAGACAGGAACAGGTAAGACTGCTCCTATAAGAAATAGCCACACCAAGTTCCTGTACAACCCTCCTGTTCCAAAAAGCCGCTCTGGCCCAATCAAGCCCCAGATAACAGAAGCATCAAATGTTACTCGGAATTTGGGACATGTCCAAGGGCTGTTCGGATTTAGAGAGTCTACATCGCAGATGTTATCGATGGAGGCTAACATCCACCATGCCACTGCAAGGTTGACCACACCAGCAACTAGTGTTCCTGCAAGCTGCCAATTGTCCAGACAAAATTTTATGAGATTACTTCAATTAGTTTGGAGCAACAAAAGATTGTCTATTTGTCTTACTTTACTAAATGGTCTGACAGAAAAATTTATAGTTACCTGAGCTGTGTACATGCACCTCGGTGGAATTTTCATGTAGTGTCCTAGTTTGAGATCAGATAGGAACGACAGAGCATGAACTGTGCTAATTCGTCCATATATTTTGAAAAGCAAATTAGCAATGGGTTTCCCCGGGTAGACGTACCCAAACATGAACTGTGCTATTATGTCATACCCAGGTTGCTGCATTCAATTAAAACACAATTACAAAATACGTTAAGACTACAAAACAGTCCAACAATAAGTATAATTTACCAGAGTTAATGTGGACTGGAGTATGTAGCCAGTACCTGGTTTGTGGTCGCTTGAATAACTCCAATAGGAAGAGTTACTATCCAAGCCAATGCAAATGCAAAGAGCATGCCCCACCAGGGCAGCTGCACATCATCCTTCCAGATAAATGACATTAAGAGAGACAATACTGCACTAACTAGTAATAAAATAAGGAACCACCATTCGGGCACTTGTTTGTATTTGCTCATCAACTTGGCATGTACATCCTTCTTCACATTGTGCACTGCGGACCTACTCTGCCTCCAGATATCCCTGCATGTAAAACCCAGAAAGAATAACATTATTACAGTATGACATTCTTAGCACAATGACTGTTCGACGATTGTAATCCGATTGTGCACATTAACCAAAAGACTCATACCTTCCATTGAATAGAGCAACATGGGTCAAAGTGGCAGTGAATCTTGCAAACCCAGAGCCAATTGAAAGAGCAAAGAGAGGACTAAGATAGAGTTTCCCGTAACTATTATATGCTGCAATGTTAAGGTCGCGTTGTGGCGTGAGAATCTTGGTGGTATCGTATTTCAGTCCATTGGACCGAAACAGCTTGTTGGAAAATATAGGGAATTTCCTGGCATCGAAAGTGTCAAACTTCCAGTAGCACACAGGAATTATTATATAGACGAACATAATGAAACCTATCCCAACATTGACAATGGAAAACCAAGGTGCCACGAGCGGGCTGCCATGGTAGGCAGAGATGCCAGCCCAATCCAGGGTGAAGGCACCCACACCTAGCCCATTATATCCCGAACCAATCTGTTGGGCGGTTATAGATCGAGGCCACACCCAACACACCCAGGAAAAAAAGGTCAAAATTGGGAACAAATAGCCAGGGAGCGCGTAATAGGCAAAGCTTGCTGCAAAGAAGATGAGGAAAAATTGCATACGGGTAAGCCCTTTCTCTTTGTGGTCTTTCTCATGAAGTGCCCTGCAATATGACATTATTAACCATCAGATTTCATAGTTGATATACTAAAAATTGTCAAGTGTACTTTAGATTCCATAGTTGATGTTACGGTGTTTTATGTTGGCAGAAAGGTGCTAGTTATTTGGAATTATGATTGCCTCTTAGCTTTGTGAGTTGTCTAATTATATGATCACACCTAACTACTTTGCTTAGGGGCTTATGCATGATAATATGATATGCTGCATTAATCCATTTAGTTCTCTGCACAAAGAATACACTAGATGACAGATTGTTAGGCATGAAATCATCTAGTAGAGCTAAGAGAGACAGATTGTTAGGCATGATGAGTGGCATATGTGCGATGAAAAAGGCTTCTGTACACAGATTTTAACTAAGAAAGGGACCGTTGAGTTTTAATTACTCCGTAGTTGGTAAATGGAAAGCAATGTTAGGACAAGTTTGATTAGTCAGAGGAGCATATTATCATTTGTTTGTGGTGACAAATCGGAAGGTATATTTTTAATATCTTAGTAAATGGTCAAAATTACAAGTTCAATWGGAATTTTGAGGCACATTATATACCAGCTAAGTATATTGAGAAGGAAGGATGGGAGAGTGATAGTTCATGGAAAAGAATATATGCTGTTTGTAGGTTTAGGCATTCATGGCCATACACACTCATCTGTCACACTCATTTCATCATCTATCTTGATATCCCTACGGACATTATGTTTTTGACGACGAAAAAAACAAAGAGAATAAGCATAAATGGATCAAGTAGTCTTAGTAGTGGACAGTAGATTATGTAGTAGTAGAGTATGAAGAACCAACCTGAAAAAGGAAACTTGAGCAAGGTTTGATGGCCACCACATCTCTACTGGGTCGACCAGATACCTCCTCAGCATTCCAGCCCATCCATATCCCAATATCTGATCATTCATTCATTCATTCATTCATTCATTCATTTTTCACGAGTAGTTATTACAAATTAAAGTGCTACTAACGCAAATCCATGATAATCAAAACAATCCAATTATTCCATTGGACTGATAAAACTTTGACATTATTATTTCCTAAATTGGAAATTGTTAATAAATGCCTCTGAAAATTACACACCAGATCAGATACATGATAGGCAGAGTAATATATATGTATGATCTTCTATTTATAAAATAAAGTAAACATTTAGTAAAAGGAAAGTTAAAATCACATATTGACATATCCAACCCCATAGTAAGGAAAGGAAAGTAAACAATCCAATTATTCCATTTGATTTGGGATGGAAAAGACAGAAATTGGGGTATACTTGATAGATATCCATGACCATGAATATGATTATACAAGGAAAAGTCGTGGTTATTACAGTCCCACAGAGTCACACCGAGTCAGAAATCTGAGAATCATTCTGTTTGATGTTGTAATCGTTAAAAATCTACAGTAGTTAAAAGTTAGACTGTAGCAGGGATTCCTTTTCAAGTCGTTGGCTTTGTTGGTAATCACTACTCAAAGTGTAAATTCATTATTACATTAGTAACAAAGAGTTAAAAGAAGGTGAATGAATGAGAAAATGCCCAATAATTAGAGTGGATGTCAAGTGTGAATGTAGGACAAGGCAGATATGGACATGCAAACCCAACCCAAACGAAAGACTATATGTCATTTGTCAGCATGCATTGCATTCGACTATCTTGGACTCCGATATTGGAGTTTTTGGTGATCTACCGGTACTGTACTTTCCAGATTCTCAAAATACTGTTACTGTGGATGGACTCTGATATGAATATGTGATGCCCTGGCCCCATTGACACAGAGATAGATCAGGGGCAGAGACATGCAAAATTGAGTGCCAAATTCATTCAATTCACACTTTAATTTAATTTAAAGTAATTAATCAATGCACATACACAAAATAAGACAGTATGATAATTAAAATGAAACCAAGTAAAGTAATAATAATAGTTGTTAATTTGTTGATGATAGATAAGAAGAAAAGTAGATGAGATGATAGGATACCTGAGTGGTTAAGACAATGAGGAGAGCACAGAGGAAACTGAGGGACTGCTTATAGTAAGCCTTCATGACGGTTATGGCTCCGATGGAGTAGGCGTCCCCACCTCCGTAGGAAACCCCGCAATTGGCGAGTATGGTTATAATGACGTGCTCCTTGATGTTGAAGGGCCCCGGGTTCAGGCTGAACTCCCACCTCCCGCCCAGCAGGGAGTACTTCCGGGTGGGCATCACCCGGGCCATGAACTTGCCCGCGGGCAGAACAGCAATCTGCATGAGTATGGGGGATATCACCAGGGGCTGCGTCCTGAATATGAAGAACGTGTTCAGGAATATCAACACCACGCACGATATCATCCCCAGAAACCACGCCCTGAAAGTCATCACCGCCATGCTCGGGTCGTCGCTTTCCGGGACTACCAGCGCTACTTCCTCCACCGGGCACCTCTCGTTCACTTCCTCCTCCTCCTCCTCCATTCTCTCTCCTCCGCCCTTCCCCTCTTTCTTATCTTCCATTTCAATTACCCTCTTCTTTCTTTCTTTCTTTCTTTCTTTCTTTCTTTACCCACACCACATAGTACAACTTTGGAGTATTTATTTTCAACCAAATGCCTGCTCAACCCTCTCTGTTACCCAAATTACGCTATTATCCTTGTTTATTTTTCAAAAGTGGGTCAAATCTATATTAATTTCCTTAAAAAGTCGTTAACATTACTGCTTTACATTCAGCATGAGAACTTCACAAGCTTGCGACGCCGTTTCATTCACCTCCCACACTTACCTTGCCGTTCTCACGTTGCCACGCTGTCTGTCTACGTGCTATGCTTATTTGTGGGTCCCYCTCTTTTGTCCACCTTAGATTCCCAACACCCTCGCGTGTGCCACCCTTGTGTTTCTCTCCCTCCTTTCTTTTCCACTCTTTTGTGTCTTCTGTTCACTTTATTTTTATTCAGGTGATGTATGAGTTTAGTTTCTAACTCATAGATGGGTGAATTTTTTTTAGTAGAATTACCCAATATCTAACATGCTCTTGATGTCATGCTAAGAATTGAGTTTTGGGGTTAAATTGTAGTAATTCATTATTTAACAAAGCTTAGGTATATATACAAACTAACTAAGATCAACACTTTGAAATTTATATTACCATATGTTTTTTTAATAAAATAAATTTGACTCTACATTTTGAAGTGTTATAGTTTTATTAATTAAATTTACTTCTAATTTATATCAACGTCTTTTTTCACCGCTTAATAATACAAAACCTTTTATTTTTTCTCTACATTTTAAAGTGTTGTAATTAAATTTATCTTTTAATTTTGCTCTTTAAACAATTGAAATAAGTTTTTTTAACAAAGTATTATTAATTTGGGAAACAATTAGTAAAAACATGGTTAACTTAGTAAAATTTATAGGTTGAGTACCTAAGGAGTCAAAAGAAAAAACCGAGTACTCAAAAGGTGAAAGTTGTCAAAAGTTAGTACCTAAGTGTATTCTTAACTCATCATCTTAGGTTTGCAWAAATTTTAAAACATCCATCAATAATATGGAATACTAATAGGGGTGTTTAAATCCAATAATCCGATGCGATACGAAAATCCGGATATCCGAAATTTATATACTAGGTTAATCCCAAAATCAAAACTCATCAGACTTATGTTTACTTTGATTTTTTTTTTCGTATTAATAAGATATGATGTGAAAAATAATGTTGTTATGATGATTTAGTTAATCATATACTCCGTATATCTTACTACTGATATTTATGTTATGATTACATTGTTTGTATTAAATGACTATACATTTATGAATAATATGAGATCATAAAATTAACCCGCAAACCCACAATTTAGCATTATGCCACATTGCCACTCATTGTACAGTTTGTACCCAACATCAAAGTTGGTTCTACTGGTAGCACCCCACTGTAGTTGTGCACTCGTGCTAAAGTTGGTGTTGCAAAAGCCGTGCTAATAACTTTTCTTTTCTACTTATTTTTTAATATATAGCAGTGTAGCACATCCAATTCATTAGACTAGTTTACAAGGCTGTGACTAGTGTGTAGTTAGGAAGTACGAGGCCCTGTGCAATTCTAGTTTAGCTTTGATAGAYATCCAAATGTAGCTTTGGTCGCGCACCTAGATTATGGTGAGTGAATTTTTGTCAGCAAGAGTGTATGCCTAGCGTGAGTCATGAATGAGAAATCTTCCTTAATTCGTTGGTGAGCAGTCAACTGTTGGATGTTGTAAGTTGTAAGTAGGAAACGTATGCATGGAAAATTGGAAATCAATCGATTAGTAATATAGATAGTGTGAAACGGAGACTACTGAGGCTGAAGATCAGAGAATAAAGTCTGGTCCATATCAAACCAGACTATTTCGGGAATTTGGCATTGTATGTAGACATGCATCACTTGATGCTYCCATTGGGCCACGGCCCACCTTCACCAACATCTTATTTTCCGCCTTCTAAAGTGCACTCTTCTCTGCTTTGAATATTCGTCACTACCATTGGTAAAGCTTGAGTCAATACTACATAACAAAACATTTCGTTACTACTTATCCGCTTATCCCATATTTTACTACACTCTCTACAACCTCAATCCACAATKGTTCATTGTGTAGAATAATAGGTTATAGTTTGGACAAACTTTGTAGCTCAACAAATTAAGCTACAAGAGCCTACAACTGTGTTAAAAATTAATTTGCCAAAAAAAATTAATTTGTTAGAGGGTATTGGACCATTAGTATTYTCTAGGTTATATTATGTTTTCTGTATATATTGATGTAATTGTATGGGAAACAACACAAGCAATATTAATATCAATTTATTCCTCTTCCTCCCTTCTCTATTCTTAGCATGGTATCAGACCTGGTTCTATTGTTTACTATTGAATTTCGATCTAATGAGTTTCTATTGAATTCCTATTTCACGACAATGGTGCCCCGTCGAATTTCTTCTTCATCTATATATTGCGACACCGAGGTCCGTTGATGGTGCCTCTTGCTCTTCGCCTGTWGCCCTCCCACAATTTTGCCGAGTCCCAGCCGCAYCCAAATCGCCAGCGTGCTTGCTYTGCCGCCACAAGACAACACTCCCTCACGCACGCCTACCCAGTCATCTCCTCTTTCTTTTGGCTCCCSCCCTCAGGCCGTGATGTATATGCAAATTGTCCCTACCCAATTACCAGACGCCACGTGGCATCTGRTGGGTCCCACCTGAACACTGGTAAAGCATRTGGGCCCCGCATACCCACGTGATAAAGGCACCCCCAGTAGGGTAGGCTTGTAYAGTGACAGATGGTGAAATCTGACATGTGCAGTCCCTTTGTCCCACATTGATTAAAAGTTGTACTTTTCTTGTGTTGTCCCTCACATTGAACGAGACACCTCCTCATACCCTTTATAATGGACTAGTGAGCTCAAAGTATCGTATTACTGACCCACCAAGCTAGGTAGCTAGTGCTATTTTACTTGTGCTTGACACTTCCAATCTTTAGAGTCTCCCTTGTGACTTAAGAATCGAACGTGCTTTCCTGGTCAACCCCCCCGGGGACAGTCACCTTTGTTTTGTTTCGAGTTAGCTGAGGAGACCAGTATCCATTCATTAGGACGTAGACGGAAGACACGTACGTTAACTGTATCCCGTCATATTTCACCTCCATCACTTTGTCGGTTTCTTTGTTGTTCTTTGCACAGGAAAACACAAATGGTTTTCTAGGTGCGTCTATTCTTCAGCTTTATGCTCTGAGTCGACAATGGTGGACGTTTGTTGTGAATTTTTGCTACTCTAACTCTACTACTATACTCTTCTTATCTCTACTATTACTTACTCTACTACTATTCCTACTAGTAGACTACTACTACTCTTTTCTCATTGGTAACGTTCATGCATGTTACTACCGTTACGATTCAGGGGGTGTTGAGGTGTATTGACCATGGTCAGAGCCCATTAGGTTATTATCTTAGGTTATGTTATCTTTCTGTATTATATTAACAATATCATGGGAAACCAACACAGTAGCAATAATAAATCCATTTTATTATCCTCTTCCTCCTTCTCTATTCTTAGCTAACTTCAACGTTTAAAAAAAGATTATGTAAAGCGTTAACACTTACGCTTGGGTTATGTTGTATAAATGAAAAGATTGTAGCTTCCTCCATTTCTTTTTCACAATTTGTGATACACGAATTCAAAATTTACAATACTCTTCTTAGTTATATGAGAAAATTTACCCCAACAATTACCTACTCTTTGGAAAAGATAGACTTCGAAGACGCAGTTCAAACAACATCCCACATGTTGATTATTTTTGCCCAAGTAGCATAAAACCCCTAACTTGGCACAATTGAATTCGGTTAATTATGCATCTTTTATTTATTTGGAGCAATCACCTACAATTTCCCAAATAGATCTAATTTAACTCATTTACTATCTATTCACTATTCTCACTCACAAAATACATCCATATTTAATATCAAAACTATGCAATTTAAAACTTTGTCAATTAATATATATATAAAATAAATATTTAAATAATAATGATTATTAATTTTGGGTGAATTGCACTTACTACTTTTATCTGGTAGGGGTTGATTCACCTAATGGGTGATCTATAGCTTCTAACAGTCGGAGGATCTTGTCCTCGCAGCCCATTTCCCAACATGATGACGCGTATAGGTCGGGTTAATTTTCTTACAAACTCATTTGAACGTTTTAACTCAAAGCAATTAAAGTTTACAAGTAAATAGTGTCATTTGCCATAAGCAATTCAAGCCATCTCTTCAACTATAAGCCAAGGGGCAGTAATGGTGTCCCCCCTATAAATGACTTAATTACCCTTTGATAAATAATAACAATAATACAGTATCTTTCTCAATTAATTACAACCTTCCAATTTAAAATTTGCATTTAAGTGAAAAGTTTAAATTACAAAAATACAAAATAATTTACCAAAATTAAAATTACATAAAACATCTTAAAAAGAGAAACTGTATAATTAAAACTACAACAACTTTTCAAATCATATTATAGTCAAACAAAGAGCCGATAAACAATTTAATACATAGCAATATTTTTCTTGTTCAACTTTTAGCTAGTCACGCATCCGTTACACAAAAAATACTAGTATTAAAGAATTGAGGGTAAATAGTGAATTTGTTGACGGTTCAAATTTTAAGCAGAAAACTTATACCAAGTTTAGGGAACATTCAAATCGGAATCGATTCGTTCCGAATTCCGGCTCGATCCGAATTTCCTAATCTGAAATGTATAACAACAACTTTATCGATTGGTCCAACCAGTTTCTGAAATTTTCATACGATATCCGAAGATTTATTTTTGGGTGGATTACGAATCTAATGCATATTTTATATTGCCTATTTTTCATATTTCTTTTATTTTTTCCATTATTTTTATCTCCTATGAAACTCTAACTCCTTTCATATTCCTAAACCTTCAAAAAAACCGCGATCGGATATACGATTTTTCGAATCGGAACCAATTGATCGAAACGGATCGACCAAACGAATTTTTACACTCTAACCATGTAGATGTGTCCTTGTGACGCACTCATTTTATCTGTTTTTGGTTACTGCGTTGTTTCCACCCCTTGTATATGCCGATCCTATCCAAGGCCAAACGCACCCAACAGACCCATCTGCACTAAGGACCATCTTTGCGTTTCAAAACAATTACCATTTCTCTATTTAATTGTCTCTTTTCATTTTTAAATTTGTATAATGTAGTAGTATATTAAATAAAATCACCTTCTAATGTAATACCAGACTTGAGCATCTATATAGAGGCATTTAGGATTAATCTATAGCGATCTGTATAACATCAAAATCAACATAACCATTTAAAATTAGTTTCATATTGTATGTTGGTTTTTGAAGCGTAGTATGTATCCTAAAGAAGTATATGCTGAATGAAGTGGGCAATATATATAAAAACTAACATATAACAATTAAGCTTTGTACTGTCGAGTAGATGGATGTTTGGATACTATTGCTACTTTAGGATGCGTGGTTGTAGTAGGCTTGAAATTGGTGTATGTTCACATTATTACTATATATAGTAATGTTGATTGTAAGAGTAGTCGTTGTTGAGACAATAAATTAAATAAAGGTCATTATATATAGTTGATCATATCTGCATCATAAGAAGATGCTTAAATATAATCCTAATTATATTCTTTCTCTTGAATTCACCTTAATTGGCTACTTAGTCGTAATTATACATATATGTATATTGAGCCGTTGATATGTAAAATGCAAGAGATAGATAAATTCTTTCTCTTATCAAAATAAAGGAATCCAATGATCATCCTGATGGATGGAGGGCCAAGTAAAAGAGTGGTGTAGAGAGGATGGAGCTGATGGATA
This sequence comes from Bassia scoparia, assembly GCA_008642245.1. NCBI lineage: Eukaryota > Viridiplantae > Streptophyta > Magnoliopsida > Caryophyllales > Amaranthaceae > Bassia > Bassia scoparia. The sequence goes on from SNQN01000080.1 coordinate 29,277, forward strand.
TATTCATATATCATACATCATATATGCAGTGGTCCATATATGTATTATGTATATATCAAAAGTTCAAAACTACCAACTAGCAATGGACCTCTGATCAACTAATTACWGATTACTAATTGAGTAGCAGAGATAGACTACTGAATTAATTCATATTTAATTAATTACAAGCTAAGCAACCAAGCAAGCTCATCATCGATCAACTAACTAACTAAATGTAAATTAGAATTAACTACACACATCATCAATATAATACTCACTTGCATGCAATGCTAATTATTTACAAGTTGTTATACATACAAACAGTAGATAGGGAGCAGTACGTACCTACGTTCTAATTTTATTTGTGACTCACTCGCCCATGAATTACTGATGATCATGTCCTAATGCCGCTGGGTGATCGGAAGATTAATTGATGCGTCTATCTAGCTACTTAACGTAAATTAAAAATGTGGTCAATAAACTTAAAACAATACTCTACAAATTAAATCAGGAGTTGCTTCTCACGTTATCACTTGACATTGAACATCAAATTAAAGTTGATGGAAACAAATTAAAGTGTAATTAATTAATTGTATTGTTGAATTAAATGAAAACCCCAAAATTAAAGCAAGGATCCATGAATTGATTATAGACAGCAACATTGTACAGTACAGTATATGGAATTGAGATAATATTACGTACTACTACAGTACAGTAGTATGTATATGGAATAATTAACAAATTAAACAATARTAATAAKAAGAAGAATAATGTAATTATACTATTACAGTATATATTAATTAAGAATAAGAGTACTTAGTAGTTACGTACGTACGTAGATGGATGATTGGTTTCATCACATAACTACATAAGAGAGCAGGCATTGGGATTCTCATCGCTAAAGAATTGAGGCTGGTAATTATTAATATTATTATTATTAATGTTGTTGGTATTACTAATAATATGATTATTATGACGATCGTAGTTATCAAGATGATCATGATTGTAATAGTAATTGTGATGACCGTATCCGTATCCGTATCCGTATCTAGTGTTGTTCATTTCAGCCATCATCATCTTCATCATCATGTTGGCGTTGCCATTGCCATCCTCCTGCTGGTGTTCGAGTTCGACGATATTATTCTTATCAAGATTGTTGTTATCTTCTTGTTGTTTTTCCTCCTTTTTATCTTTATCACTATTATTATGATCGTGATTTTCAAGAGAAATATCCTTGTTGACTAATAACGACACATTCTTCCTCGTCTTCTTATGCACATACTCCACCAATATCTGTGGATCCCCAATCTCGCCCTTCACTTTCACTTGGCCCTTTCCAATATCCGTTTCCACTGACTCCACCCCTGCATCATTATATATATATATTCATTATTATTATTTAGCATACAGTATATATATGTATGTATGTATTCATCAATGTTAACTTATTCATGAATGAATTGAAGTAGATAGTAGTAGTAGTAGTTATGCATGCCTGCACCTTTCATCTTTCGAATGCGCTTCCTTAGAAGGTGCGCACAGGCTTCACAGTGCATATGAACTCCTAGCACAACTGTTATTGCTCCACCCCCCTGCCAATAAACATACAGATACATTATTATATTGTCAATACTAGTACCTACAATTGATTTGTAATGAAGTCAATGTGACATATATATATACAGCATTTATGCATACATTATTCACCCTCACTCCTATCTTGCTTCAATTCATTCTTTTAGTGATATATGTCATTTTATTTACAAGATCATCACTCCTTGCCTGCCCTGCTTCACAGTCAAGATCGATTTTTAACTTTATTAATTAGCTTATTAACCAATTAATCTTTTAGCGTCAGATTTTACCATAAACTAATTGTTAGGATAAAATAAAGGGATAACGTGGTGGTAGTGGATGTGAGGAGCGATAAACTGGTGTTGGTGTAGAAAAGACCGGGAGAAATGTTAACGCACATCCACGTAGTCTTAGAGTAATAGTTCCTCTTAATTTGGAATAATAATTGTTCTGTCTCTTTTTCATACAAAAATGTCAATATATTAATTATTTTCTTTCATACCAATTTAGCTAGCATGTTTTATTTTAGTTTCTTAAATTTGACTTTTATTATCCTCTTAACAAACATTAACAGTCTTCATCACTAAGAGTGACCGTCATTTTGTTATTGTTATGGAACTAATTTTTGAGCACATTTCATCACACATCCTTATTTTTATTACGTTGTTACATTGTTTTCCACATGTTTCGAACGACTAATTTTAATTATAATTATCTTCATTTGTCTAATCATATGAAAAAAAAAATATATCTTTGAAAAACACGATCTAGCGATTAAACAAGATATTTACATCACTATTATTTGTTTGCCCCATATAATAATTAAAACAAGTCAAACATTTACAAGTGTGAATAGATGTGATATTGCGTAACCTGTAGCACGTTACTCGTATTAAAGATCGGAGAGAGAGAATCTGATGGATCTCCTTATGTGAGGGTCTGGGTTTCAAAATTAATAGACCTCCAATAACTGACATGAATAAATTTCAGTACAAGAACGAGCGAGGCTACCAAGGCGTTGTGCTGTTGTATAATTAATTTTGCTGATTGTACGATGTAAGTACGAGTGTTGTTAGGTCAGTTGTGCCTAATTACACCTATTCAAAATTATATAGAACCACGCAGCGTACACGGTACGTACTATATATGTAGAATAATAAAGTATCGTTCGTTCAATTAGACTGAATAATGATAATATCGGAATACATACGAAGAAATGATGAGTCGTAGTGGTACGTAGTATGCATACACTGATCAGCTTTTTCCTGTTTGAGTGTTGTGGTTGCTTGGTTGTTGTGTCGTCTTTGAATTTTTGGTCATCATCTGTTAGGTTATCTCCCTCCCGGGGGTTTAGCAAGGCGAGACAGTAGCATTGGCATTTCGGCCTGTTTTGTGGCGATTCTGTATATAATTTCTAGGCGGTAGCCTCTTCCCTTTCACACCAGAACCGTGTTGTTTGAGGTCCACTTGCTAATCTTCTACCCTTTCATTCAAAATGCACCAACTAACTAATCAAACTAATTAATTAACGTCAATACAACCACCGCGTGACATAGTGCATAATATTATAATCCATGCAAAATTGTTGAGAAGCAAGGAATTAGGATGAGATGATAATACGGAGACTTGAGAAGCCTCTATGGGCTTTTAGCAATCTCCTTCTGGAAGCTGAAATGGCAGATGCTCGATGTCTAACTTTGGATGACGACCACACATGCTCCATTCTCTTTCTTTATGTCAATCATTTTGATTATCTTGGAGATTTTTTTCTTGTTCCTTTCCTTTGATTCATGCGTCCACCAGAGACCAGGAACCACCATTTTCTCTTTTCCCTATATTAATATAATATAATTGCCGAAATCACATAAAACATACATATATACTATCAAGGGCTGATTACTTACATAATGTATGTATGTATGTATGTGTCTCTCACTATTACTAATAAGTAAAACCACTTCTTACTTTGATTGCTGACGTTGCATCCTTCTGCCATGGAAGTAGAAATTGAGGAAAGAAGTTTATATATGACCAAATCTTCAAGCGGTAGTGCAGGCAATAAGGTCTATATCGGATAATGAACCAATTAAGAACAAAGAAAATGATATATATTAAACATATGAATAATAAGTAGTTTGATCTAGGTTTCAGAATCATAATAAGATCGATGTATATATAATCACCTTTTATTTGTATATATGTAAGTGACGTATGTGGTCGCTAGCTAGTTGGAATCACCATGATTATCTATTGAGTGGCACGCCAACCACGCTCCTACAAAATAGATGCTACACTTCCACATACATAGGAGTACTATACCCACATACCTACAAATTACATCAAATACTATGTCTACCTCCGTACTCATCAGCTATCCTGCTACGTACCACTTCTACTCTATATAAACCACGTTCTTTATTAATACATATTAAACGTGCTTACTTTTATACCTATCACTACTTTTAATATAACGGAGTACAAAATTAATAGAATTTGGAATTATTCATCTATAAGTATTACATTTTCTCTAATTTTATTTTTACTGTTAACTACACTGACTTATCCTAGATTTATTTATTTTTAATAATAAGTAATTTATTACAATTGAAAGAACAAATCAGCGCAAATATACAATATGTACACATAATCTATTCCGTATACTAAAACTAGATATATTAAGTCAACAAGACCTTTAGGAGTTGGCAAGCACTAGTGCACTACACTATACAACACCTAAATAGTGACAAAAATTTTAAGAAGCTACAGTAATATTTTTGTCACACCTCCTATCATACATTCATACAATCATACTCGGTGAGTCCACAAAAGCAAATCCTGAATTAGTTTGTGGTGCTCAATTTTTTCCCCTTCTCAGTCTTTTAGGTAGTTAAGGGTCCCCTTAGGAGCAAAATTGGCAAGAGAATCTTTACAAATCCCCTATAACAAATAAATACATTTATAACCCTTTAAGAAAATTATTTTATACTTATAGTTATAAATATCCAAAGTAGTTTGGTAGTATTTTCTCACATTTTCTTAATTTTTCTTATTTATTCAGAATTGTTTTTTTTTTCAATAAATAAAACACTATAATACTCAATTAAGTTGAGAACTAAACATAATCATAGTTGGGGTAGAAATGAGCATGAAATAAATTTCACTATCAAAATGGGGAAGAAAAAATAAGATGAAAATGTGAATCGAAAAGACAACATTCGACTGTGAAAAGCTCAATTGAAGGTGTGGGCAGTAGCCACTAGCCAAAATCGAATATGTGGGGAATTTGGGTATGCCTTGTATTACCAAGGCTTACATTGGATTTACGAAGTAAAACGGTGAAGGACGCATACCCGGTCGGGGCATTATAATGCCCCGGCCGGGTCTCGGGATGGCATTCCTCGCGGTTCAAAATGGAGAGCCTCGCACCCGGGCGGGTGGCTCAAGACCCGGGCGGGTTTGAGCAGCCCCGGGTGGGGCAAGTTACGAGTGAATCGAAGGAGCAAGAGGAGAAGCCAAGCCCGGGGCGGGTGGGAGCTGGCCCGATCGGGTTTGGCCCCCTGACCCGGTCAGGTATGRCATGGTTTCGAGGGTTTTTGCTCGGTTAGATCTCGCACCCGGTCGGGGGCCTCAATACCCGACCGGGTCCGTTCCTTTTTTTTGACCTCGACTTCGTATTTAATATAAATATAAACCTAGGGTTTATATCTTATTATTCCTTTTGTCATTCACGCCACAAAGAGAGGAAAACACATACCGGAGACTAGCAGTATACGAGTTTTGTAGCGGCACACAATGAGAAGGCAAATACACATTTGAGAAGGCGTTTGAAGTGAATTTTTTGTGGGAATTAACAGTCTCTCAATTGTTTTTTTGTTTGATCCTTCATGAGTGAAATATTCATAGCGTCAGGGAAGTGACTGTAGCTATCACATTGATTAGTGATAGCTCGTTAAAGTCCTTGTGTGTTCTTATTAAATAAGTCTTATTTGTTTTGTTTATTACAGTTGTGTTTGATTCGAAGCGTTTCGTTCAAAACAGAATTGCGATCATCACGTTGTGAGTGTAATGTAGAATTCTGAAAATCGATAGATCTTAGGACAAACAGCCACTTAACTGTCTTTGGCTTTGGAAAGAACAGTTAGCATGGAAGATAGCATGCCACGAACTGCTAGAGCCTTCGAGCCAAGAACACAGACCTGGTAATCATTTTCTTCCTCTTGTCTCTTAGACTTGCATACTTCACACAAGTCCACAATCCCATTAATCATCTTACATCAGTGAGTCATGACATAATGTTGAAACTAAGGGGGAAAAAATTTCCTTAAGCTTTTTGTATGATATTTTAAGCTTAAGTACTATACATTAGTTTAATAGAGATAAGTTAGACTAGGTGCAGATGGATATATCAGACAAATAGGGAAGAAAGTCGGTAATACAATTAACAGTACATTTAGTATGCTTATAGTAGTTTGATTTGTTAATGGAATGGGTATGGATAGATTACATTAGTAAATGAAGGTATGAAACTAGTTTAGAAAATACGGTTGTTATATACTACTAGCTTATTTCTATTCAATTAACATGAGCGAATTCGTGCAATGACTATATTTTATGAATGATATTATGTATTAATAGGTTAGTTTCTTGGACCTGCAAACAATAAATTTATTGTGATCAGTTATTTATATTTCGCGTTCCTTTTTTTTCTTTGGTAATATATGATAACTCTACCTTTTTTATTTATTCTTAATAGTTGCCTGTTTGTTGTGAAGATGGCCTGTATGTATGGGATGTGATTAATTCGTACGTAATACCATATGGAATGTAACATATAGTCTCGCACCTTAGGCCCTTCTGCATTAATGAATATACGAGGGTCACTATGGATTGAGATGGATACACTGCTGGATTTTCAGGTTGGGGATGCTGGACTGTGTTGAGGGTGTATATGAATTGATGGGCAGCGGGTAAGGTTGGTTATTCTTTAATCATGGTTATTGGTATTTTTTTGGTGCTGGGATAAATATGAATGTGTGATGTCAGTGTTGTCATTAGGAGAGGCGAAGAGTGTTGGTGTGGGCGTCGGTGTGAGGTGTGTGCTATGTGGATATGGTATACGAGTATCCGATCTGGGAGATGAAATGTTGTGGTGAAGCAGGACTTTTAGATGTCGTAGCTGTAGGTTAGGATATACCGGTGGTTGGATCGTAAAGCGAGGATCTTCGGAGGAGGTCGGAGGGGTATATATCTTTGTGTCGTAGGATCTGCGCGCCCTTATTCTTATGTGAGGGTTCAGTGGAGTCGGGAAGTATGCTCGGATCTATGGGTGTGGGATTGTGATGGCATTGGGTGGTGGGTAGATGAACGTGGGGTGAAGGGTAGCGGAAGTGATACGTTGTGATTCTGGAGAAATCTGGCAACAGTGGTTATTAGTATGAATAAGTAAATCGTGGGACGAGAAAGTAAATAGTGGTTTGATCGGGATCGGTCCATAGGAGAGTTAGGGGTTTGATGGTGATGGACTGGGATTCGGGCGGGGTAATCATGGAGCACCTAGAGTGCCGTAAGAAAGGGCGAAAAAATGGTACGGAGCCATATGAACTGCAACGGTGAATAAAATGGAATAATTTGGTCCAGGTCGAACTGTAGCTCAATCAGAGAAGAATACTTAATAGTCTATATGACTCCGTAATGTTACTATACCTATGCATTAAGTCTGTTTTCACGAATTAACATTGGACGACATTAATCCACTGTCAAAACTGAATCTGATCCACAAGTTGAGATGCCTCACTTCCGCGCATCACGCCTTGCTTCTAAACTGCCCTTAAAGTTTGATCCCAATAAAGTACGAGCCTATCAAAGGTTTGGTGCGCCAATCAAAAAAGGCTCATTGATGTGATGTGCCGAGCTCTACTAGAGACATACGGGAGATTGGCCGAGTACTTTATTATACTCTCGTTCGTCGTAGATCGGGATGTATTGACTTCGTGATGCATATGGTTGCTATTGTGGGTATCTGAGAAACTTGGGAGAATGAATG
>SNQN01000080.1:38881-53478 GCA_008642245.1 Bassia scoparia
TAAGCTTGTACAGACGGAGTAATTATTTCCAATCCATGTAGATATTTCCTTGGTGGACAACAATAATTGTTAATTTGATCTTGTAATTACATACAATTAATTGACATAATAAGGTTAGAAAATTAGCATGGAGCTAATTATCAAGGTTGGAGCAAGATAACACATGCTTAGCAATCAAGAAATCAAACTGCAAAGTGGCAATCAATCATGAATGWTCAATAATGATAATATAGTCATTGTGTGTGTAGTAAGTGTAACGCATTATTGTTTAAAAGAATCAAACAAAAACATGAAGAAGTTGTTATAATTCAAACATGTAAAATTTGGGTTGTACGTGATGATACAACATACGTATTAGGCAATCAAACAGCTAATAATGTAATATAGAGTAGCCGCCGTAGTAGTAGTAGTAGTTGACTACAGCAGTTGTGGGAACTAGGAACTACCGAACTAGGAAGGAATAAAAAGATAAGTAAGTCATATCAAACAAAGCTGGAGCAAGCAAAGATTCCTCCTTCGCCTCTATTTGATGAGAGATGATACACATACACTGATACACTTAGTGCGTGTATGTGTACCYCACATACACTAATYAATAAGAATAGAGAAATAAGGGAGAATGTGAATCATTAGAAAAAATTATTAGTGGGGTGAGATTTATGAGAACATTGGAAGAGTGTATATGGGAATCACGTACACTAAGTGTATGTRTAGCTTTACCCCTCTATTTAACGTACTCAATCTTAATGATAATTAATTGATGACCCAATCCCCAATCCCCATGCATCAGCATCACTAATCACTTGGACTTTTTCCGATACAATGTGCATGCTACCCGTCCGACGGGCACGTACTAAGCTGGCCATGTGCCCTTCCTTCTTAGTATTCTCCTTCTCTTTTTTTATTCCGTAAATGAATACACAACAACAATTAAATATATACACTATACAATAGTGGCTGGAGTGAGGTAAAAAACCGGAAAATTACTAGTCAATCCAATGGATTGACAATCCAATGGCATTTTGGTAAATAAATGAAAAAAAAGATAAATGGCAATATTGTAAATAAAATATTCGATTTATTTACTAAAATGTCATTGAATTGACAATTTTTATCAATCCATTGGATGGACTAGACATCCCTCTAAAAAACCTTACATTATGTGATCGAGCTGAGGCTAATCGTGTTAATTCGGCTCATTTATATTATTATATGCGGCACCTTCTTCACCATCTCTTGTTTCATACAAACAATATATACTGCCCCAATCATTTATATTCCGACTTTGATTGTTAGTTTATGGYAAGTGAACGCACCATCCTCCTTCCTCTTCATGTGTAATAACGTAGCTATAAAGCATAACATACATCATGCATGTAAAATGCTTCATCGACAAGCGCAGCTGTGAACCCGATCGAGTAATATACGTATTTTAATTCACACCTAACTTAAAAGCAAGCAAGGATCAAAAATATTTACTTAGTGAACAGGAAAGGATCCGCCATCCTTTTGTTGGTTTGCGCCGGACATTATTTTGGTACCAAATACACTCATTTCTTACAACCAAATCCATCAACTAAATGATCATCAATACTTTGCCAACTACATCATCACCAACAAGCTAACACCTTACCAAGTAAAGTATATATATTACAAATTAAAAGGTTTTAATTTGTGCGTGGCAAACTCGAATTCAAATATGTTGCGATAACACTTATTTATCAAAAAAGCTCTATCAATTTATATATGTAATAACATCAATTAACGTCTAATATAATACGGTACTATTATCATAAAGTATAGTCATTATGTTTAATTAAATTAGAATTGATTGTATATATAGTTGAATTAAAGAATAAAGATGAATGGAATTGAGGATGTTTGGGGGAAAATACATAATAGGAAGAATAATGGATAAAAAATGCAAGGTAGAATGAAAGGAGGAGTAAGGAGAGACAAACACATTGGACAAATGGCATGATTGCATGAAGAAATGGGTAAAAAGTGGTTGGTGGGTGAGGCCAATCATGAGCCCACCATGGCACCTTCCATGGCCTCTTTCTCTCACTCAGGACAAACCTTCCTCGTCTAAGCCCATGGATTTCAGCGCCCACCATCATTTTTCATGACGTGGCAAACCTGGCCTTTTACTCCCTACCGACTGTTCTCCATTTCCATATTTTCTTCGCTTCTCGTCAATCAATCCGCGTTGTCAATTTGACATTTTATGATAATGGATAAAAACAGTGGGGTAAAAAATAAAAAAAAGAAGTGAGTAAATGATAAAATGGTTGTATGTTGTATGTATGTAGTATGTAGAGAAATAGTTTATTAGTAGCATGTTGGTGAGAATAGAGAAAAGGAGTCGTCAATATAAAGCACCCCCACCACTAGAATTTGCAGCCTCCTCTGTCTCCCTTAATCAGCTTAGCTTGCTTCTCCATCTTTCTCTATTATTATCATTAATTAGACAGCTAGCTTGTAACTCCCACCCATCCTATCTATAAGCCAGGGGCGGCGTGCGTATAACATACAGTACTCCGGCCTAACTCAGATCATCATCACTTCATTGCCCGCTAATCCCTCCATATCATCGCTCTTTAATTAATTCCCAGCATTATTCACATACACAACCAAATCCCTCCAATCCAATTAATCCATCCATCTCCCACCATGACTTGCTCTAAGGATCAAAAGGTAACATTATTTCTATATTTATATGCATCTCCATCTCATTGATGAATGAAATCATTGGAATTTATTGATCAATCATGTACAACATACATACAGGTCACAGAAATGGTTTTGAAGGTTGATCTTGACTGTCCCCAATGCTATAAGAAGGTCAAGAAAGTCCTCTGCAAGTTCCCTCGTGAGTTCCTTCTTCCTCTCATCTTCCTTCCTTCATTCATTCATTTACAACTATTTACATTCTCTATACTAGATATATATACATACATATTTGCTCCTGTTGCTTGTTCCATCTCCAAATTAAACATGACTAAGTTGTGAAATTTTATGTATTTTGATGACAAGAGAAATACGAAACCAGGTGTTCGATGAGAAGAATAACACGGTGACCATCACTGTGGTCTGCTGCAGTCCTGAGAAAGTCAGAGACAGGCTTTGCTGCAAAGCCGGCAAATCCATCAAGAGCATTGAGATCAAGCAGCCCCCAAAGCCCAAGCCCGCTCCAGCTCCTGCTCCTGCTCCTCCTCCCGCTGAGTCTGAAAAGCCCAAGCCTAAGCCCGCTCCTGCTCCAGCTCCTGCTCCTGCTCCAGCTCCAGCTCCTGCCCAACCCCAGAAGCCCAAGGACGCTCCTGCCCCAGCCCCTGTCCAGCCTGAAAAACCCAAACCTGCTCCCCAAGCTCCAGCTCCGGCTCCAGCACCTGCACCTGCWCCTGCTCCTGCTCCTGAAAAGGTACAGAAAAACGGGTCCAAGAACGGTGGCTCCAAGAAACCAGACCAACCCCCACAAGAAGCACCACCAAAACCAGCTCCGGCTCCGGCTCCAACTCCAGCTCCGAAGAGCCAGGAGCCGGAGGCCCAATGGGTTCCGGGATATCCACCAGGTCCACCTCCTCAGATATTTCCSGTGGCAGTGTGCTGCGGGCCCTGCTCAGAAGGCAGGGGCGGAGGACCGTGCTACGGGCCTGCACACGGACCCGCTTACCCATACGGGTACTATGGGAGGCCATGCCCAGCGGGACCCGGATACTATGGGAGTCGGTGCGATTATTTCAGCGAAGAAAATCCAGCTGCATGTTCTGTCATGTGATCTGTTTCTTCCTCCATCATATCCATGATCGATCCCCTTAATTCCCTCGATCGCTCCCATGACAACCTTCTTTTTATTTTCAATTTTTTTACAAAAATATAATTGTTTAAAATTGCGATGGGTCAACTGCACATCTATACACGCATGTAAGTCTACTACACGTACCTGTACCGTACCCATTTTTTATGTTGATATAGAGAGAATATACATACTAGTATACCATACCATAATAATCTCTGATGTACTTAGTTCAAAASAGTTCGTTACTTGGTTCTATTAATTATAATAATAAATAAAATCAGGAGGAAAACAAGAAGAAGGAAGAGGTTGTTTATTAATTCAGTGAGCTCAGCTCAGCCTGAGGGGTGACTTTGCTTGGTGGAAACTGGAGAGGCTGGTGTACGTCTTCTTCAGTGCGCTTTACTTATTTATTTATTTATTTATTTATTTATTTTATCGTCCAACTTTGCTTCAATGTCGACTATGTCTCGTCATTTTAGTTTTGTTAATTATTATTAATCCGTATGTAGTATTATTTCATCATTCGAGGTCACAAGGTAGGTAATTAATGACTATCTATTTCCGCACTTCAAAAAGCATTTTCGCACTCCGCTTAGCTTCTCATGAACAGTGAAGTGTTGACACTGTTCATAGGAGGAGAAGTTAATGTTTGAGAATGTAAGATGGTAAATTTATGCCACCATCCAATAATAATACTGTAATATGTTTAAGTACATGCATGATGCATCCATCAATGCCAATCATTTTTGAAAAATCTAAACATGCATCATGCATGAWAGTAGCAGTACTAATTTAAACTGCTAGATATTAATGGACAGTTATATACGGAGTAGAACTGTACTTTAACCTTGCCCTATACTAGCTAGTAGCTACATACCCAGGCAGCCAGTCTTGAATGATGAGTGATCACCGCCTCGTTCGYTGAGTTAATTTGATGATTGTTAAAATTAAAATTCAACCAAATGGATCATAGGCCAAATAAAAATTGGGATATACCAATTAATTGATAAGTGGTCTAGGGATTTTCCATCCAAGTGGCTTTTGTCCCCAAAAGTAACTAGTCATCTCAGTAGTGAGTACGTACGTGCAAGCAATGCAAGTTGTGTCAAGTAAGGAATAAGGAGTAAGGACCATGTCAATTTGTCAATCATATACTTATGATGAAGAATAATGCTATTCGAAGTTCAAAACGACTTACGTACAATGCATTTCACATTATGTGTGTAATTTCGAAAAATGCCCCGCAAAAATAGGACAAGTGGACAACGATAGTTTTTTAATTTTATTTTTATTTTGGAATGAGCACCTGAAATAGGTGTTCCGACCATGGTTTGGGCACCCTGAAATAGTGCCCAAACCATGGTTGGGTTGAGGTGCTTATTTCAGGGGCTCATAGTATGGTCAGGGTGCCTATTTCAGGTGTCCCATGTAAAAAAATTATCAACATATTACGTTTTAGGAGTATTGTGGGCAATCCACGCCAGATATGAACTATATTTTAAGTGATCGTGAATTTAGAATAGCATTTTCAGATAATGTAATACATACTGTATTAACGTATATACCTGGCCTCCATAACAAATAATATATACTATATGATGTAACATATAACATTTAATAGCGCGTTGGTTGTGTGACTTTGGTGCATTATCATGAGTTATCACAACAAATAAAAGTGAATGGAAAGCAAAGCTAAAAGTTAAAATCATGCACCACACAGTACAGTAGGTCGATGTCGATTGTCAAAGTGGTAAATTAGGTGTAAGCTTGTAACAATAACATACAGTACCTACGTCTTCCAAACTAATCCCTTAGTTCTTACTTGTGAATCTATCAAACTTCATTCATTCTACATTTCTAGCTTTCTACTACCTTCTCCATCCTACAGACTACACCAATACACAATATGTTTTTAACTTGTTCAATTCACAATGAGCTCAGTCCTCTGCCCACCTATTTCTTTTTTACAACTTATACACTTATACCTACCTTCTATTTCTTTCCATATTTTATACTTTAAAATTGCTTAGGCAGTTTTATTCAACATACTTGGAAAATAGTACACCTATTACTCCTAMACAAACTTTATTATAACGCATACTCACTTTCAATTATTATAAAACGGATTAACAGTTACGCTAAAACAATTTTAAGTTACTTTTATATCAAACTAGTCTTCCATGTCTAACGCTAATATCTCAAGTTGTAATATTTAGACATTATATACAAATTTTGGTGGTGAAAATGGCAACCTGTAAAACTAGGCCTTTACTTCGAGAGATGGTGTCTAGAGAGAGAGAGAGGGTGAAAGGGGAAGTGAGGGTTCTGTGAGTACGGACTTTGAGAACGGCAACGTGGATGAGCCGCCGCTGACAACATCGCAACAGTCACCGGACCGAGGGGGTCAGTGGAAACGCTCCTTTGCGACGGCGCTAGCTAACTCCGGCGATGACCTTGGGGAACGGGTGACCATCTCTTCGCATCGCCGTTTAGTTGCTGCGCAGCCTCCGGCGACGATTTGCCCTGACAAGGAGGTATTTATACCTCTGGATGAGAAGAAGAGTGTGGAACTTTGCTCTCAGTGGAAGACTTCGTTGATTGGAAAGGTGATTGGGAGGAATTTTGCCTTTCCTTTCCTTCAAGAGCGACTCACCACGACGCTTAAGGGTGTTGGGCATTGGAAACTGAAGTCCTTGGGGCGTGGCTTCTTTATTCTTTCCTTTGCGACAGAGGAGGACATGGTCAAGGTGTTGACGGGGGGACCGTGGCTGGTGGCGGGCTACCCTCTGTACCTGAAGGTGTGGGAACCGGGGTTTAGGCCGTCGGAGGCTCGTCTGGACTCTGCTATGGTGTGGATTACTTTGCCGGAGTTACCTGTGGAACTCTATGACAAGGAAATTTTGTCGGAGGTGGGTAATTGTCTTGGGCGTTTGGTGCAGATTGATGTTCGTACGGAGCAGCGAGATCGGACACGATATGCGAGGTTGTGTGTTCAGATTGACTTGGACTCACCCCTACCGGAGGCCATCTGGATCGGCACGGTTCGTCAACGCATCGTGGCCCAAGACCACTCCAAGTTCTGCCGTTTTTGTAAGTCTTATGGGCATACTTTGGGCTCTTGTACTCGACGGGTGCAGCGGGGTGTTCCGACGGTTCAAAAATCGGTGGCTACATACGGAGCCGCAAGAGGAGGAATGGCGTGTTGTGACTCACCGGAGGGGTAGCTCCAAGCAGCCCGAGAAGATGGCCCAACGGCCCGAGAGTTCGAATTTTGAATCATTAAACACAGTCAATGACAAACAGTTGGCAACATTTAGTGAAGAAGCATGCGTCTCACGTGTTCTTTCTCCCTCTTATGAAGTTTTCCCTTCAATCAGAAACCCACTGACCCAATTCTTGAACAAAAGCTTCTTTGCGAAAAACCCTTTTGAGGCGTTAAACTATGAGACCGCCGTCGTCGACCCGCAGCCGCTCTCCATCATCATCCCCTCCGCGGTCGCCGCCCTCCCCTCCGCGGTTGACTCAACTGGAGGACCACTTCTACAGGGTCCCTCTTCCTCCTCGTGTGGGGATAGCCGACATGAACCCCAATCAACTGGACTTTCTGATGGGAGGCGAACCACCGAAGACGGAGATGTGGCCGGAAAACCTGGACTACTTGAACTTTGTGCCACCGGAGATCCTGAGAAACATGATTCTTCTTCCTCACATGGCGCCAGCTCGGTGGAGGGAGATGAAGTCGATGACGTCGAGAGGTCGACTTGTTCCGGCACATTTACCGTCTCTACAGGGCCTGCGGACGATGCCGGTGGTCGTCCAAGTGCTCTTTTACTGGGGGGATGGAGCAGTTGGAGAAGGAGAATGCACAGGAGATTATCCCACCATTCCTAGCCCCAATTTTGGACCCCCCGGTGTTGCTGCCACGGGAGCGTCTGGTGTTCAAGGTAGCCCTTTTCAGTCGGCATGTCGATCTCCCGGGGAATGTGGACTTCCTAGGGGTCTTTGTGACGGTGAGGAGGGAATGGAGGATGTAGATGAAGGTAGCGTGGGTACGCGGAGGAGCAGCAGACAAAGAAAACCAAATCGGCTTTACCATCACTCCGACTTCTGCGCTGGTGTTCGACAAGGTGAGGGAGTTGGTCAGTCCTTTGCTGCCGGGCAGGGAGGAAGACGTGGGGGACGTGGGAGACCCTCTGCCACACATCAACCCTGATATGAATGTCGTGTACTGGAACGCGAGGGGCATTGCTCGGACGACTTTCCTCTCTAATATGCGTCTGATTGTCCAACAGCACCTCCCGAGTCTTGTTGTTATCTCGGAGACTCAAGTTTGCAAGGGTAATGCTATGGAGATTATTGGGAAGCTGCCATTTGACAAGTTTGAAATGGTGGAGCCCGTAGGTTTGTCAGGTGGCATCCTCATTCTCTGGAAGTCTTCTATGGTTTCCTTTGAAGTCACTAAGATGTCAAGACAAGGTGTTCATGGGATTCTGCAGGTATTGAATCAAACTTTTTTTATTTCTGCTTTGTATGCAAATGTTGATTTTGCCTTGAGAAAACACTTGTGGGATGATTTGCGTTCTTTGTATACTGTTATGGACTTGCCCTGGATTGTTATTGGGGACTTAAATGATATTTGTTGCCCTTCTGAACGCTTTGGGGGGCGTCCCCCTAAAAGCTTTCGTGTGAGAGCTTTTACAGCTTGTATTCGTGATTGTGATTTACATGATTTGGGCTTTAAAGGCCAGAAGTATACGTGGGTTAAGAAACGCAAATTATTAGGTACAATCCCCCCCTACCTAGCAAAATACAACCCCCTTCCCCTATCTTATGTGGTACATGATTTATTCCCCTCCCCCTATTATCTCTCATGCATGATTTTTTTAAAAATAAAAAATCATTAATTAAATAAAATTAGATAGATATAAATATTTGACAACTAATAAAAGCAATGGATGGGGGTTGTATCTTGCAATATAGGGGGGTTTGTATAATATAGGCTTTGGTTAAGAAATGTAGAGGGGGGCTAATGATGCAACGCCTTGATAGGGCTTTGGTGTCTGTTGATTGGCTCCAAGTCTTCCCTGACAGTTCTCTTACCCACTTGCCGAGGCTCTCTTCGGATCATTGCCCCCTCTTACTWTCTCTGGGGRCCCCGAGGAGAYATTCGAAGAGTGTGTTTCGTTTCGAGCCAATGTGGTGTTTTGATCCCTCYTTCGAGAAGCACACKCATGATTTMTGGCTCTCTCATAACTCTCCTTTTYATGCAAAGCTCCAAGMCTTTGGGGTTTCTTGCTCTAAGTGGAAYAAAGARGTGTTTGGTAATCTCTGGAGGCGGAAGGCTAGAGTGRTAGCTCGAATTSATGGCATTCAGAAGGCCTTGGGTTCTTCTCCTTCCCAGCACTCCTTGTTGTTATTGGAAGATGCTCTCCTCACTGAACTGAATACTATTTTAGGGGAGGAAGAACTCCTTTKGATGATGAGGTCTCGGGTGGACTGGTTAGTGGAGGGCGAGAGAAACACATCTTTCTTCCACAAAGCTGTTACCATGAGGAAACACCGGAATCGCATTCTATCCCTGAAGACTGGAGTGGGGGAAGAACTGTTTGAGGACCAGGACATTCGGACTCACATTCGACTTCATTTTCAGAATCTCTTCACCACCTCCCATATGCAAGTTGACTGGGATGTTGATAAACCTCCTTTCTCTGCCCCTTCTGGGGTTCTGCACCTGGTTTCTGTTCCTTCTATAACTGAGATCAGACAAACTGTATTCCAGATGGGCTCCTTCAAGGCCCCAGGTCCGGATGGTTTCCACACTTTTTTCTACAAGAAGTTCTGGGATGTAATCCAACGGGAGTTCTGCCAACTGGTGCAAGATGTTTTTGTTTCTAAACGAGTTCCAGAGGAGTTAAATGAGACTTTGATCACCTTGATCCCTAAGGTTGAATGTCCAGAAACAATCAAGGCTTTTCGCCCTATCAGTCTCTGCAACATTTCCTATAAGGTGGTGGCTAAGATTTTGGCCAACAGATTGAGAGAGTCTTTATCCAGTCGACTTTCACCAAATTAGAACAGCTTCTTGCCGGGCCGAGGGACAGAGACTAATGTTATCATAGCCACAGAAATTCTACATTCTTTCAAACGGAAGACAGGCTCTCATGGTTATTTTGCCCTGAATCTCGACTTGGAGAAAGCTTATGACAAGCTTGAATGGGGTTTCCTAAGGGGGTGTCTTCTCCACTATGGTCTCGACTCAGACACGGTTTCCCTCTTCATGAGTTGTGTTTCCACTATCTCTTCCTCCGTTCTGGTTAATGGGCAGAAAACTGACACTTTCTATCCTTCCCGGGGTCTTAGGCAGGGGGACCCTCTCTCCTCCTACCTCTTTATTATCTGCTTGGAGATTCTCTCTCAGCTCATCCATCATGCTTGCCAGGATGAGCTTTGGGAGCCAGTCCTTTTGGGCAGCACCAGGCTCCCAATTTCGCATCTGCTTTTTGCGGACGACATCTTGTTGTTTGGTCGTGCCTCCACGAAGACCCTTTCTTCTGTCCAAAGCATTCTTGATTATTTCTGCAGTATTTCGGGGCAGACCATAAGCATGGAGAAGAGTTCCTTTTTGTTTTCCCAGAATACTCCTCGTGATGTCCGGGATCTTTTCTGCTCCACCATGGGGATTAAGGAGTCATCCACTCTTAGTCCTTATCTGGGATTCCCTTTGTTGACGACGCGACCTACTCTCAAGGATACTTCTTTCATTCTCCAGAAGATGCAAGCCAAGCTAGCCAACTGGAAGAGCAATAGCTTGTCCCGAGCAGGCAGGTTGGTTCTGGTCCAGGCAGTTCTGAATTCCATTCCAAATTATTACATGCAGTGTCTGAAGCTCCCCTCCAAATGCTTGGACCAAATGAATGCTTTGATGGCGAAATTCATATGGGGGAAAGGAACGGAGCAAAGGGGTGTTCACTTGGTTAGTTGGCTTGGGATGGCGAAGGCAAAGGATGAGGGGGGGTTAGGCCTTAGGTGTTGTCGGCAGCTAAACAAGGCCTATACTTTGAAGTTGTGGTGGAAGTGGCTTGAAAAAGGAGATAATCTGGCTGTGCAGGTTCTAAAAGCCAAGTATGTGGGGCGTCATGGACTTCGCTCCTTCTCAAATGGTTCTCACATCTGGAGGGCCATGGGAGGGGTCTGGGACACGTTCTTGGGTAGTCTGAGACATGGTATTGGCGATGGGACATCTACGAGTTTCTGGTTTGACAGATGGTGGGGTGGTGAATCCATGAGGGGTTCCATTGAGGGCCCTTTGCAGAGGGGGGAAGACCAACTTACTGTGGGGGAGGCTTTCCCTAGGGGTGTGTTTGATCCAACTTGCCTATCTTTTCCCTGGCCCCCGTGTCTTCTACAACATACACCGAGCTTCTTGATTTCGGGTCATCCTGACTATCTCTTCTCTTCACTCTCTTGGAAAAACAAATTTGACTTTAAGGCGGCTATCAGCTTATTTCAAGGTGATACTCGGAAGTGGGAGTKTCATTGGATTTGGCGGCTCCGTTTACCTCCAAAGTTGAAGTTCTTCCTCTGGCAAGTGTTGTTGGATAGGCTGCCACACAACCTGTCTTTGGCAACGAGAAATATCATCCCTTCCCCACTATGCCCTCATTGCTCCACGGCAATAGAGGATGTCAACCATCTACTGCGGGAATGCCCAGCTGCCTCGGAGATCTGGACAGCCCTTCATGTGGATACCCTTCCAGCTACTTCTTTTCAGGATTGGCTGTCAATAAACTTGAAACACCCTGCCCCTTCTTCTTCGAAAATTCCTTGGAAAGTCTTCTTTGCTTTCACTCTTTGGCATATGTGGCTTAGAAGRAACTCTCTTGTCTTTAAGCATGCTCTGAAGCCGTGTGTTGTGGTCCTCCGGGAGAGTGAGAGATCTAGTTGGGAGTTCCTTACCTTAGGGGGACCGAATGCCCCTTGTACTATGTCAGTTCCCACTCATAGGATTGTATGGGGGCACTCCATGGTCTTCACCACGGATGCTTCTTTTATTTCTGATTCTGTGTCCTCTGGGTTTGCTGGGATTTTGAGGGATAGTTCAGGTGGTTGGGTGCTTGGCTTTGGTGGGCGGAGGAAACTTACTTCTGCTCTGGCTGCGGAGCTCTGGGCTATTTGGGAGGCATTAAGCCTCGTGGTTCACTATGGGTGGCCTGATGTGTTGCTTGTTTCTGATTGTTTGGAAGCCATCCATCGTTTGACTGTGCCTGTACTCGTCCACGATGCTTTGGCTAATTTGGTTGTTCCTTGCAGGGACCTGTTGCAGAGTGCTCCGGGGCTGAAACTTTGTCACATTCATCGGGGGAGCAATGAGCTAGCTGATGCTTTGGCTAAATGTTGTAGGGTGAATGCCTCTCTTGCTTTAGATGCTAATGTTGCTACTTTTGATGTCCCACCCACTGAGGTGGTCGACTTGTACCTGAAGGAGAAATGTTGTATCTCCCCTTAGTTGTTTCTGTGTAATTTTTTCTGGCTTTTGCATCAAAAAAAAATATACAAATTTTGGTAAAAGCTCATACGAAGTGTTTTAGAGTTGCCCGCAGTGGAAAAAATATATTCATATCACAATAATATACCCTAGAGCAGTACCARAAGTATAAAACGCTCAAGGCTTATTAGAGGGCAAATGAAGAGATTAAGAGTAATTAACTAAAAGGATTAGAATATTAGCAGCATGCATGAAAATGAAAAATTCGCAACATGACTGTTAAGAACGTGATTAATTGAAACAAAAAATAAGTAGAAAAAAATGATATTTGTCACGTTCATATTAGACACTTTAAGCTTAGTTATTTCATTCATGAGGAGATGACACTTATATGTCCTAACTCTTTTATCATATATTAGATATAAAGGTATAGATTAATACGAAGTATTATTTATTTCTCTTTGATATGTATCTATCATTCTATCTCATTAAATTAGTAAAATTATTGTACCACATTCTACAACTATTCTCGCAATTGGAGAACAAACAATAAAATAAATATTGTCAATGTTTAAATTCTTTACAATAATAATCCTTAGCCCTTTAGAGAAGTTGCTTCAACCCCACTTTTGATTCTTGTGGTTCAGAGATTCGAATCCTCTTACCCTTTCTCCATTGTAAATATACCAGCCCTTACGGCTCATTCGCAAAAAAAAAAATCACGGAAAGCATTCTAAGAATAGTTTGTCTTACAATAAGCAACAACCCATAAAGCATAAGAAACATTTACGAAGTAGAAAATTATAAATATCTTATTACAAATATATTTTCTCCGTGTAGTTTTGAAATAAAAAGATAACTCTCGTCTCTTTCTCTCTYCCCCTCAAAAACCCTAAAACCTTTGATAGCCGCAAGGGGTTACCATTATCATCTGTTTGATGATGGTAAGTCCCAATTTATTCTTTGCTTCTTTAGTTTGTAATTTTTTAGTCATTAATAATGATCCTTGCTCTCTTTTTATGAGGGATTTGTTCCCAATTTTTGGGTTTCTTTTTTGTGGGAGTTTAGGGTTTGTCTTTCTTTTCTTCCCTTATGCAAGATTGAAATATATTTTTAGGGTTTTGTTTGAAAGATTGGATTCATGGGTTGTAAATCGTACAATTTTGCAATTGGTGTAGGAATTGAGGATCGATGCGATCTACATGGTTATCAAGTAATACATTTTCTAGCTTCTCAAAACTATGTTAAGAAGATGGACTCGCTAATAGAAGGCTGCATAATTTAGTGAACAATTGGCGATTGCACTTCAACGTAAGATCTAATTTCTCATCAGTATGATTATTTTTGAAGAAGAATTTTACTTGATTAATTTATATTGTATTTTATTTTTTGTAATACTTATTGTAGATGTCGTATGACTTTTAATTAATTAATGAAATTTTATATTTCCCTTAAAAAAAGGCACATGATAATGTAAGAACTTTATTTTATTTGAAATTTGTTTTAATTTGCCACCTAGAAAATAAAAAATTTACATGATGAATTTGGAAGTGAGAACCCAAAAGAAACACAACAATGTTGAATCTTGAATGTGTGTTTGTTAGTGTGTCTATATACTTCCTCCGTTTCTAAATAAGTGTTTCACTTTGACAATTCCATTATTCACAGGGAACAATTTGACTAAGTTTTGCGCTTTACACGTAATGAAAAATATAGTTAAGTGGGATCTAGTTAGATTCGTCTCGTTAAATACTATATTAATATCTAATTTTTATAATTTTTCATTAATCATAATTATAGTTATTAACGATCAAAGTTGTGTCTCGGCAAACGTGTTTTGTTGACTAATAACGGATGAAGTATTAGAATTTACAAGGGATGGCTTGTTGGATGAGTAGAAGAGCACAGCWAAAAGGTACAAGATTGACCGCATAGCGCAGTGGATTAGCGCGTTTGACTTCGGATCAAAAGGTCGTGGGTTCGACTCCCACTGTGGTCGGTGAAAATGTTTTTGAAGTCCATAAATTTGAGTTATGAGAAATGACACAATGTGTGAGTGAGTTGGGCTTGGTAATTTGGGCCTGGAACATAAGGGATAGTTGACTATGAGCACATTTCATTAATTAATTAATATACTCCAGATGAATTGAATGTTATTCGATTTCTTTTGTTAATCATATTTTTGGTTGTTGTAGTTGTTGATGAGCACATTTCATTAATTATGAATGTCATTCTCTTTTGTTAGCCAATGATATTCGAGGGATGCTGTTATTGTCAAGAGACCCTGTAATGTAGGAAGACAGGAAGCTATCC
>SNQN01000080.1:57553-100927 GCA_008642245.1 Bassia scoparia
CAGAAAGTTTTCGTTTATATTCTCGCACAACATTAGCAGTAGAGCCACCAACCAGCACAGCCTCCTCGAGTTCTTGAATGGTTTGGCTAAGTTTTTCAACCTCAACAACTTTCTGACGATTGGTTTTTTCGAGTATTTTGTTCTCCTCCTGGCAGATTTCTATCTGCCTTGTCAACTCAAGGTTTTGGTTTTGTATATCTTCAACAATCAAAGCTCTCTCAAGAGCAGTTGTTAAGATTTTCTCAGTCTGGAGAAGAGCTGTTTCTTTTGACTTTGTAAGACGCTCCATAGCCTTCTTGTGTTCGAGCAATGATGCAATCTGCCAATTAACATACAGTATTCAAATTAATTACACTCAGGAATAATGGAACTAATGAAGTTGTCAATCATTACTGTGAATACTGAATACCTCATTCTTGTACATTTTGATGTCCGCTTCCAAAGGAGCAATGATAGACTCTATCGGTGGAAAGTCGTCGTCCTTTTGATTAACGTGTAGCCTTCTAAGGGCTGCTTCAGCAGCAAACTGTGCAGCCAAAGCATCCTTTTTCTCGTCAGCTATTTTCTTCATCTCTAGATTCTGCACGCACAATTTTATCATTTAATTTGTCCAAACACAATCACTATGCTTCCTTCTTTCTAATTTGCGCGTAATCTTAAC
Organism: Bassia scoparia; assembly: GCA_008642245.1. NCBI lineage: Eukaryota > Viridiplantae > Streptophyta > Magnoliopsida > Caryophyllales > Amaranthaceae > Bassia > Bassia scoparia. Next base: position 58,215 of record SNQN01000080.1, read on the forward strand.
ACAATCACTATGCTTCCTTCTTTCTAATACAATACATACCTTTTGTTGCAAGGTATTCTCTGTGACTCTCATCTTCTCATCTAGCATGTCATATTTATTTTTTAGCTGTCATGTGCAATAGCCAATAGGATCGGAGGAAAGAAACATATTAGTGTAAGTGAATGCAGCAATAATAATATTGCATTTAAATTATATTGGGAGTACAGTACGTGTGATATACCTCATCTAGAGCCTTTTCTTTTTGTGCTTGAGTTGCTCGCAAAGCCTTGATCTCATTATGTGCTGCACCTAGCTCATTCTCTTTTTCTGTAGTACGTCATTTTAAAAGCGGGAAAAAGTTATAATTCTATGATCGATATAATAGAAAGAAACCGAAAGAAAGAGAAAGGTAGGGAAACAATATCTATCTCTTATGTTTTTTCGGATGGAAAATGAACATGAGCCTTTCTCTTCTCCCCCTTTACTCCTCCATCCCCTTCTCTTTTGCTATCCAAACATAGTGTAAATGTTGATTTTTGAGTGACTTAAAGATGCTAACATCTTATTATATCTTATAAAATGGTTGTGATGCAGCAAAGATTTTAGAGTATGTGCCTGGTTTTGTTGAAGTAAGTTACAGCCTTGCAGGTGATTTATGATTGGTCAAAATTAATTACTTGTTGATGAAGGATTCTCTTAGTAAAACCAAGGAACAAAATAAATGTTATGCTTCACTTAATATCTCTAATTCTCATAAGTATAATTTCTTTCAATACTGCAAACACTTATAAGAATCATATTGTGAGCTGGTAAATGAAGTACCTTACTGATAAATCATAACATGCGAGAGAAGTCACCATTGAGGCCATTGAGGGCCACGAGGGGGTAGGAGGGTAGGGCCAATATGTCAAAGATATGACTAACAACTAGCAATGCTTCTACTACCTAAGATAAGTGCCACAATTCTAACTTCACAATTTACATGTGCTCATTTTTTTCCAAGTAACAATAATTACTAATTTTTTTATCATGCTTTTTTTTAAAAAAAAAAGTAGAGGAACTAAAATATTAACATAGCATCACAGGAAGTTTGTACACATTTATAAAGTTTATGTCTCATCATTGTGACACAAAGTGTATCATTAAAAGGACTATTTGTGATAAATTTAATTATTGTGGGTTAATAAATTAAACCCAACAGTGACCTAGATAGTATTTATAGAATTATAGGTTAGTAACTATTTCGTAATTAGGTTGCAAGTATTATGAGATTGACTAGAAAGTCGGAAAATCTAAAGTGTGATTCAAATATATAGATTCATATGATAAACTAACCTTTAAGCTGATTTTGCAAGTGAGTAAGCTCGAACACAAGAGGGTCAGGTTGAGGGTGAGAAATGAAGCTAATATCTTGGATTCCTAGCATTGTGTGGTGTGTGTGTGTAAATGTGTAATTAATAATATGAAAGAATAATAAATAATGAATAATGTTGTGGGAAATGAGTTGATGTAAATAATGTGATATGGAAGGAGGTGATCACATATATAGTTAGAGACAAACAAGGGGGGGTAGGGGAAGTCCATGCTTTTAAGGAAATATTAAGCTCCAAGAATCCTTTGATTTTTCATTCATAGTCTATCTTTTTTCGCCATCATATGCCGTCGAACCCGCCTAGACTCCTCCTCCTCTGATAGTAACCCTTGCTTTTTTTTTGTGTTTTACACTGTTACTTGTATGTATCTASCGTACGTATTCATCTTTTGAATCAACTTTCAATCTCTAATGCGTAGGATATAATGATATATAGTACACGAACCCTAGTTATTATTACCATGATGAAGACGAACATTCTTTTTTATACGTTCATATAGTCGAATCTCGCTCTCTCATATGATTTTTTTTTGTGCGAATGAGTCACAAAGGCGGTGTATATTTACAACGGAGGAAGAGAATGAGAATTCGAACCTTTAATCACGAAGATCAAAAGTGAATTTGAAGTCACTGCTCCAAACCCTGAATATTTACGATATTATTACTTGTATTAAATCCCATATGTATTGCAAAAGTTAAATTAATTGACTTGCTTTAATATCACTATATCAGAGAACTGTGCATCAAAATTACAAAGTGACAACTAGCAATGAAAGAAGAATTAGAAGCAAAATTATAGAGTGATATTGGATGGATGATAGTATAATACGAACATACGATAGTTTGTCGTGTTAAAGTTGCTAACAAAGTGACAAGGCGAGGCTATAAAATTAGGTTGGTGAAAATAACAACTTCTAACAACTCATTATATATGGAGGATACTATTCGAAGTCCATCTTTTACTAAATCAAAGTCCTACTTTTCGTGCTAAAACTTAACCATCTTACCTTACCCTTCCCCATCTATGACCCACCACCACCAAAGCCACCTTGCAACCATCTTGACCCTAACGTCACGCCTGCACCACCACCACCACCCAACCTCACGCCTCAACCACCTCACCTCAACCACCAGGCAACATCAAATATCGCATGTTTTTAAAGGACTTGGACGCCTACCATGGCCGCGTCGCCATGGGCAGGCGTCCAGTCCTTATCAAAGTCCAAAAAAAAAAAAAAAAAAAAAAATATGAAACAACCCAACGCCTGGCCTACGGCGTCGTGGGCCCACTGGTTTTGCGCCTGGACCCAGCTGCTGCAAGGGCCCGACGCCTAGTCGGGCGTTTGGCAGCGAGACCCCCGTACAATAAAGTTATACGAAGTGGAGTACGATTATACAAATAGATTCAAGCCGCCCAGGATCTAACAATTAGAGAGTGGAGTAGTGGAAGGCGCGCTTTCGGAGTTCACATGAATATGGACTTTGATCCAGTAAAAGTGGACTTCGTTAGCAATCCAGTATATAATGGAACGTCATATATTAGTAATCCTTGAGCTATATATATAAGATGAATGGATGATTGATTATTGATTATTGATTTGCTTTAGCGCTAATCCTTCCTTAAACCATGCTTTGTGAATTGTAATCCACTTGAAACAAGGAATGAATAATTATCCTATCAGAATGCCTGATGACTGCTAATTAGAATTTGATAGATTTTGTAGTGAAGTGGCTTAAAAGTCAAAAGGACTAAAACAACAATTTTATGATTGATYCCGTTTTCATTCATCTTTGCTTGAAAGTATACGATATAAATGATGATGTATTTTGATTAAAATTACATTGAAGATAACAACTAATACTTGTTTAAGCCACTTGGCAGACCATTCTCACCAACATCCATTCTAGACTTGTATATGTGTAATTGTGTAGTGTTGTGTTGTGGCCCAAAACCATACACCTGCATAAAAAAATCATTATTAAAGTACAGATTTCATTAAATGGGCTTTGACAATGAAGTTATTGGGCTCTAGTCACTCACTAATTCAGATAATCATACTCCATTTAGAATTTGCAGCTGACCAATAACTGACAAGGATTTCTCCTATTGAGGCCATCATCATTCATCATCTACAGTGATGTAAGTTAGGTGAAACTCTCAAGTTTAGGTAAATGGCCTTCACTAATCACAATTGTCCTACATTGTAATTAACACCTTAATTCTATCTTGTGGGAATATATGCTTTATTTGATACAATGTAGTTATTGATCGAGAGAAACATGAGCATACACACAAATCATATGAACCCCGCTTGTAAACAATTGTCCTAGAAAGTCCTCCTGTTGCCGTCTAATAGGATTAAAGTGAAGAAGAAGTATCTCTCATTTGCACCAAAAAAAATGATATTAATATAGGAGACATCTTACATTTGTTCTCACTAATAATGAATTCTATCATCATAATATGAATTACAGTATAGTTATTAAATATTAAATATCATCATCTTCTGAAAAAGAAGATTTGAATAAGACATCAGTAAAGCATGCAGCAAATGAAAATGGACTCAGATCAGATCATTGCTCCACTACTTCGTTCACAATGTAACCACAACATCACAAATTTCACAACTTGATCGACCTCCTAGAATGCCATGACATTGCTTGTTTGTTTGGACATTGGACCTTACTCGAACAAAGCAATTCAATTTTCATCAACAATGTCATGCCTGAGACAGATCATTGCCGCCCCTGTGATCCAAAAACAGCTTATACAAGAGGATCCATATGGAGCCTTGCTGCTCGGCCGGCTCACTTATCATCACAATTTTATCTACCGAGTGTAAAAAATGAAACCAATTCAAGCTATATAGGTAAGCTAAGAAGTTGGAAAAAAAAAAAAAAAAAAAAAAGCCAAGGAGGCAAGCGTACGTATAGGATAACAAAGATAGGTTAGTTGAGAAAATTGTTTGTATAAACTGTATGTGGAATTGCAGAATGCAGAAGCTGAGTTGAATATGTTGTCTCAAAATAGTCAGTTGTATTTAAGATACCAGCTTATTGGCATCGGTATGTAGTRGCATAGTAGCATATGATGAAAGGAAGTGAAAATTCTSTAAATGAAATGCAGTACTCTGATCTTGTTCATATGAACTGCATGCTGCCATATTCRATCTGCAGATTAGTCTGCGTTAATTATATCAGCTGTTGTWAGAGTTCCTGATTCGTCGATGTCTAAATTCTTGAAGCACTCCATTAAAACAGTGACGTCTTCAGCAGTAATCTTCTCCATCTCCTTCAGCTTCATTAATATGAATTCTGCTGGACTGTACGTAGTAAAAAGATACACGATTATTGTTAACTAAAATTAAGTATGCAAGTATGGGTAAGAATAGAATTTGATATATGCATAATTATGTTAGGTTGKTACCTGACAACATTATCATTATCAAGGTCTGCTGCCTCAATGTCAGCGTGCGTAAGCTTCYTGTCAAGAACCCATTTGATCAAGGATCTTTGCCTCCTCTCTGTATAAAGTTCAGTTAGGTAGAAAAAGAACTGAGCTAAACAGACAGTGCTGCTCAGTATCCAAAATACTRCAAACATCCGGCCCTTGGMGGTGGCAAAGCTCTCATCCCCGTAACCTAAAGTGGTGATYGTGGCACAAACACAATACAAGGCATCAATCAGACTCAATCCTTCATGAAAGGTCAAGAACAATGTCCCAAAACTCATAAGCAATACAAGAAGGATAAATGTGATCATAAACTTGTATTTAGTCTTATTGGTTTCCACCTCTTTATGGAGTATGTAAGCAGGGGTGATGGCCTTGTCTCGGAGGTGAAAGGCCCGGGCGACAAGGGCTTCATTCTTTTCAACGAAGTAGTCAGCCGCCTTGCTAAGAATGATACCGACTATAGCCATGCCACTGAAAACAAAGAGGCAGGAAAGCAGCTTGGCTAGAGTGGTAGAAGGGACAAGATCTCCATATCCAACAGTGGTCATGGTGACAATGCAGAAGTAGAGGGCGTCGATGAAGTCGTTTGTTTTGCTGCCTTTGAGCTGGCCCCTGATGAGGACGAAGGAAACGGTGCCAACTCCAAGGTACAAGCCCAGTGCAAGGAGCATGGGTAAAAGGATAGGCTGATTGTTGTTGGAATAATGCAGGGGTGGTGGAGGGTTAGGATCATGGAGTTTTGAGGGATACAAGCGTGTGGAAGGGGCACTTTTAGTACGCGTAAATCTTCTGCTTTTCAAGCAATTGTTGTCTTGTTTGCATTTCATGGAGGCAGCATCAGCATCAGCATCATCATCATCATTGGTCGTAGTTGTAATAGAGCCTCCAACTCCAAGCAATGGGGATTTATTAGCACTGTCCATATATGGATGGGACCGGAAAGTAAAGCATGTGTTTTACTCGAACAATAATCGATCTGTAGATGCATTGGGAGCACATACAGAACTCAGAACAACAGCAAGTAGAATTCTATGAATAAATCTTTCAACTTAAAGTAAAGGCGTAAAGGGGTCACAAAGTCACAAGATAGATGGATCGGAGGCCTTTAGTTTCATGCTAGTTAGTTACGCAATTCATACACCACATTTAATTAGTACAAGCCGGACTAGATACAGTGCCGCTCAGGAGTCAGGATCATCATATTTATATTTATGGGAGATGAGATCAGATCTTCATTTTAAAGTTAATAATATACCTTTTCGTGAACAATGAACCTTTCATGTGAATATGAGATATGTATGTCATAACTAATAACAACACATACATAAGATCATTAATTTCTCGGTAATAATCAAATAGTTTTCAATGAAGATGAATTTGGATTACACAGCGCAGCATAAATGATTAAATGAAAGATTCAGCACATACATAATAATTACATATTATATACTCTAGCTTAATTATCATATATATAAATCTTTATAGACTAATATTATATATATTGAATGGGATATCAAGCAATGTTCATTAATAATATATATATATAAGAAAAGGAGCTGAGGAGGGAGTTAGAAATAGAGAATTTACCTGGCCTGTAGAATGCAACGGGCGAATGGAAAATAGAATTCACCTGTAGATGCAGGCTGGAGTATAAGATTATATATATAAGAATAAGATGCAGGATGAAGAATAGAATGAAAGATTTGGAGATCGATAGAGATGGAGTATATATTATGTAAAATAATAAGATCGATTTTGTAATTGAAAATTGAGTTCCTAAAATATTGCTGTATTTTAGGCAACCGCAACCCCTGATTGCATGGCTTTGAATGTTAGTTGTCAAGGAAAATAGAAAATGGGATGCAACCCCTGATTATCTGCATCACACAAGACTAAACATATAAACCTACAAGCAGCGTTAGTTAATTAGTTAGTTGCCACTAATAAATTAATTATATAAAAACAATAAAAATTGACCTGCAACTAATATCTTCCTTGTTTAACTGTATTTATGACGTACTACTTGTCCTCTCCTTTTCCGCCGTAACCCTACATGCAACATGCAATTATGCAACCTTGGTTTTGCTTCCATTCCTCACTTGTATACAAATTATTTTAGACTTGCTTCTTTCAATCATCATTTATATATACATTATTATTTCTTCATTTTCCAAAGTCCATAATAACAATCCAAACACTTCTCCATCAATAAATACGCTTTCACACATTTRCTCCACCAAATACCCTAAGCAATATGACAAACTTTTCAAATTAAATAACATTGGGTTAACATATCATCTATTCCTCCTTATAAAATGCTCCACTTGAGTTATCGGCTTCAAGAAAGAGGTTTGGAGCAGTGACTTTTGATCTTTATGGTCACGACGGTTCAAACCCTAATACCTCCTACTCATTGTAAATCTATCCCGCCCTTGTAATTCATTTGCACTTTAAAAAAAAGATCTAATGGGTTAAGAGAGCCACTCATTATTTTATTATATTTTTTTGGCGTTAAGAGAACTAGTAGGGCGAGAACTCAAGATCTCTTAAAATCGGGAGAGAAGTGTTAACCACATGAAATAAACTTTCCCTCACTAGTACAATATTATCTAGAATAATGTTACTATATATATAGGAATGTACAAAAATCTAGAACAAGCCTATCTTGATTGTTATTCTCAAATAAGCGAGTGATTGGAAGTTTGTAACTGTACATATGTCGACTCTTACTTTGACGAAGACCTTCCTATATATAAAAAAAATCTAACCATGTAATACGTATAGACATACAGTAGGTCGTCCTTGTAACAAATTCAACAAGGAAAACTTCCAATAATAAGGCCAGGCCATCAGGTTGTTTGTTGCCTTGCGAACTTCATTCCTATTATGAATTTATGATTTATGTCTGCATATATTATTTGTTAAATTTGGTGCGTGATTGATTTGATTTGTGGCCAAAAACATAAAATAGCATAATTAATTAATATGACGTACCACACAAATCCAAGGACCCTCCCTCGTGGACTAGTTACTATCTTCCATTTTATGTATGGCCATGTCTGTCTGTCTCATGAATGACTGATCTGATGTCAATTATTTTACCTGATTAAATTACCTTCTTAGTTATATTATTATACTAGATATATAATACCCGAGTAAATGCTCGAATTTTAAATAAAATACAAAATATTGTAAATAAAATTAAAACTTATTTTTTAAAATGTGTTTATTTCATAATTTCCTAACTTGAAATTTTTACTTTTTAAAACATTCTTGAAATTTACATAGCAAAACACACATCGCGTGCAAAATAATCTAGTAATACACAAGGTGGAGATGGGAGGGAAAATATGAAGGGGTGAAGATTGTTTTAATACATATGTTATTAGATATATATCAAACCAATTATCAATATATTTTGTATATCCTTTCATACATACACATTTTTCTATTCTCCTTTTATTTTGAAGGAAAAATAGTTTTCTATATATCATTATTGACAGACCCACAATGTAAAGGTTTTAATTTTCTTAGAAATGTTTACATCCTATATATGCATGGGACATTTATTGGGATGACTGAATTGGTCCTTGGAAGAGATTGAATGTTGATAACTATGTCAATCAAGTGCTAATATTGTACTTAAATCAATATGTATAATTCAACTCTTCTCTCCTCTTCTGCTGAATATAGATTTCCTGGAACTGGAGAACACAAAGTCAGGCAAATACGTACGAAGTAATTAACATGGTGCAGATATATTTGGAAAAAGTGGCAGAGTGTTAATTACCTAGCTAGTGCATGATGATTATTATGTCGATAATATTAATTAACATGTATGGTGCATATATATAAGATCGACTAGTGTGTAGCAGAAAAGTTTAATTAATTAGTTAAAATTACCTTAGCTTGTTTCCCATTAATTAATTAGTTGTTCGATCAATATTAAAAGCTACATATATCATATAATGCAACTATATATGAAAGGCAAATGAGTCTGACAGATGTTAAAAGCTACTTGTACATACATGATGGGATTGATGCATGTAATATATAGTTGTATAAATAATTAGCTAGGCAGCTGTGATTTGGTGTTGTTGCACTTGAAGCTTAAGTTCTTCCTTCATCTTCCTAATGAACTCCTCAAACTTGTTGTTCAGTTCTTCAGTATTGCCGCTTGAAGGTCCCTCATCATCGTGGTCTTCTCCTGCTACAATCATCCCATCATCATCATGCTCTTCCTCCTCTTCATCCACCAGGCTTCCGTCTGCGGCATCTGCTAATAACTCTGCTGCTGCTGCTGCTGCTGCTGCTGATTCATATATATCAGCTGCAGGTGGTGCTGCCGCTGCTATTGCTTCTTCACATATAGCTGCAGGCTCATCAGCAGGGTGATCTGCAGGCTGCAGCACAGCAATGTCCTCTTGGATGATGGTGTTTGGATGATCTTTGCGAGCGAGGAAAATAAGGATGCCGTTGCAGAGGAGAAACATGTACTTCCGCTGGAGAGTATGGGCCACGAAGGAAAGAAGAAACGTGGAGACGTAGCAAGTAGTAGCTGTGAAGTAGGAGAGGAGCAGGGATAGCAGAGATAGTGAAACCAACACCATTGAGGCTCTTCTTACGTAGTGATCCCTCTCATTCGTACCAAACGTTTTTGGATGATCAGGCTTTCCAACCTCCATCAGATCAATCTAATTAATTAGCTTCTAAGTATCGATCAGATAGTCAAAAGATTCTATCTGAAACGACATACAAATATACATATCGATCAGTAATTAAAGTGTATGAGTATTGTGTTGCTCTTGAAGGTTCTAGTAGATACCCATTTATTTGCTACACCTTATAAATTAAAGGAGCTGAGCTGAGGGCCACTGCATGCCTATCTCTAGTACCTACTGGAGAAAGGAGAATCACTCATGGCATCTTATATTATTATTCACATAGATTAATTTTATAATAATAATAATAATAATAATAATAATAATAATAATAATAATAATAATATCAATATCATTGTTTGATGGCTTTATATATTGTCATTCCTGCACCCAAAAAATACTACTACTGACTACTTTACTTGTATATCACCAACAATATCATGCAATTCAAGGAGGATCCAGAAGATGTGACCCTCACAAAATGTTATGTGCAATGCGGAGTGTTTTTTTATGATGGACCCAACCAGCCAACCACCAAATATATAGCCAATTATCTATGAAGGATCAGGAATGAGGCCGTGGAAGATACGAGCGACTAGATTATTTTGTGTTTTTATGTGTCAACCAAATAAGTCACCCAAATTACAATTTATGGGATTTTTCATTACCCAAGAGAAGTAAGGGTAACCAAACAAGGCCAAAATGTATCTTTTTATTATTGTTGCGTGCCCTTTCCATTGGACCTGACCAATATACATGATTATATAAAATGTACGAGTAGTTGAAATGCATAGAGCTAGTTATATGCATTATATTCTTGTTATGGTGTAATTAATTATTAATTGTTGAAGTGGTCAAATATTATTTATCCGATCCTTAATTATTATGCAGGTAAATAAATGAGTTGATATGATGAACGTACATTATGAAAAGGAGTAGATATATAGATGTTACCTTGTTGGTTCCGTGGCATGTATCCCATCATTCCCATGAATGGGTGAGTTTGTATAGATGGTGCTAATATGGCATGAATAATAATAATCTTAATTAGCTAATAATAAATATATGTCATCATATTCGATCATATATGATACGGAGTATGTGTATGTATTGGTAGTCTTATTATAAATTAACATAGATAGGCACGCATTAGACAGACTAACATGATGAGTAGAGGCAGAGCACATCGATATCATGTTGTTTGCGTATACTTGTTTTTCACCATCTTCTTCCTAATTTCAACGCCAGGTACCATGCGTACTCTTAAGTCTTAATTACTTACAGTACGTACTACTTCTATTTGTATAATTGTATGTATTGTTTCTTAGTATGAGATCGAATGACAACCGCGATAACAGACATGTATCAACTATCAATTCCATCGGTCTGTATTATATATACTTACATATGTATTCACTTCTAACTAATTTACCCTCTATCTATCATTCTATCCCTTTTCCTAAAATATACTGTATATAATTTCTGATTGTTATATTCATCTAAACTACTCTATATTTCTCATCCAATTCTTTTACTCCCTATTTCATCACTTCCCGGCCTACTTGTCATACTAAACCTCCTTAAAATACTACATTGCTATATAAATTTATTTTTGCTTAAAATACAACTAACGCACGTAGTGTTTGGAAGTTGTACATGGTTTTGATGATCTTCTCCCTGCTTTGTACGGTAGCTACGTACGTACTCTCTTCTACCCATCTCTATCTGACTATCACGTACGTTTTTAAGAAATTGTGTCCTTCATTTACGGAGTAATTAATTCGGACGGAGTAAGCAATAGATGTCTAATAAGTAAAGACTAAGACCGTGTATATTATAGCCATATAGGTTATATGTAAGTTCAAGTAGCGGATCCATCTTCATTGTAAATTGTATATTTCTAGTGACGAAGAATTCCCATTCAATCCAGTGGATTGATTTGCTCGTCAATCCAGTGGTATTATCGTTATTTTTTGTACTTTAAATTTGTGGCACATGACTTTGAATGAAAAAGTTAGTTTGAGGAAGCAAGCAGGAAATGACCAGCATACCCATAAATTGATATGAATTGTCAATCCACTAGATTGATCAGGCAGCTCTCGCGACTCATTGACAATAAATCCTACATTATATAATTTTGATTCGAATTTGCCTTTTTCTTCAGGACTTGGTGTGGGGACGACAACGAAGATGTTTTACAAGAACAATAAGCATATCTCCACTATGGATGTGAATCATGTGATTGGTAAATAATCTATTCATATTTTGGGTTTTCTTTTGAAATACGACTATACAACTTTAAATTGGATTGTAATATACTAAGGGGGAAAATAGGCACAACTTCATCACAATCCACTTAATGTTTAAATTCATTTAACATAACTATTTTTAGTTATCTTCTTATTTAACGTTTTGGAGGGCGCATTAACTATGGTCATCAACATATAATAAAATGTTGCAGATGAGAAGCGACCAGTAGGAAAAGAATGCTCGGCAAATGACATAAGCGTAGAGCAAGGGAGTTCAGCACCACTGCCGAGTGGAATTCCAACCTACACAGTTGTAATATACAATGCCTGCATGAGTGGGTGCACCATATCCAACATCCATCTAAAATGCGGCTGGTTCAGCTCTGCTACCCTTATCGACCCCGTCTACTTTCGGAGGCTGGGCTACGATGACTGCCTTGTCAATGATGGCAAGCCCCTCGGTCCTGGCCAAAGCATTACCTTTGTATATGCCGACACTTACCGTTACCCCCTATCGGTCTCCACTCTTGTTTGCCAATGAAATTTATTACTCATTCCTCCCATCAGCTCCATAATAATTGCAACAGTTATGCATCATGGCAAAATCCGCGATAAGGTCCCAAAGTGTTAAACATACAATCATAGTATATTGTTTTTTTTTTACAAGAATCATAGTATGTTGTTAATAAGGAAAATATATACGTATTTTCCGTGTTGATGAGATTCATTGAATCATATCTTTAGATTATATTGTAGGAAGATTGTTTTCAATAATGAGTTGATTTATTAAAAAACAAATCATAACCTGCGTGGTGTTACAGAGAGGATAGGATACGGAATTACAGACATAATAGAGTAGTTGTAATTAGTAAATACTGAATAGTAAAATTAGTAAGCATATTGGTAGGCAAAATCGGAAACACCGAACATGGCAGAGAGAATCTGAGAAAAGATGAAAAAAGAACCTCCGATGATGATAATGACGAGCAGCGCCGAAATGGGGTTTTTGAGAAGCTCGACTATGGGCTGCAACACCGCGTACAGAACCCCCGTACTGACTGTCAGCGCATACAGTGCGTATCTTCTGACATTCTCCCAGAATTCCTCCACCATCGGCCCTTCTGGCCCCAAAGCCCAGGCCTTGTCGTGGCCCATTAACACCGCCAGCACCCCAACAGAAGCAGCCCCCGTTACTATCATCGTCTTCAGTCTCCTCCTCTTCAACTCTTCATCATTAATCTCATCTTCGTCTCTGTGGTTTGACTTTACAACGCAGCATACAGATTTATCAGCGGAGGAATGAACGAGGTTTGTTGTTGTTGTTGTCGTCGTCGTCGACGCTGTTCCTGAAGAGGCAGGGTTAATATTGAGAGAAGAAGACTTTGGCGGGGCATTGGAATGAATGGGGAATAGGCTCAGGCTGCTATGCTGTAGAAATTGAGATTTGATCAAACCACTAGTGTTCATCTGATAGTTGATGATGAATGATGAATGATGAATGATGAATGATGAATGATGAATGATGAATGGTGAATGATGAATGGTGAATGATGAATGGTGAATGATGAATGATGGTGGGTTAGAACTCTCAACTCTGCACAGAGATCTTATCTACTAGTATATCTTTATTTAACAAGTGGAGTGTGTAGCCTTATCTAATATCTACTTGGTAAAACGAAAATGTAAAAATATGGGCCATGGCCCATGGGCTATTTCTGCTTGTATCTCAACTCCCTCTGCTTTCCAGCTTTACACGTCCATTACTGTTATGGGTGTTTTGAAACGGAGGGAGGGAGTAACTACTAACTACTAACTACTAACTACTTTAACTGCTCCTAAATTACACAAGATTAGTTACCAACTGTACAGTAGCCTCTGCAAACATGATCAATGTCTCATAACAAGCTGTCTGCCTGCAGCAACAGCTTACTGAGTTCATGAAATCGCTCAAGTTGGCAAGATGACAATATTTGGGACTCCAGTACATTTATAACATAATTATTTTGCTTTTGCCATTAACTCTTGTGTCTATAATTTCTAGTTTAATGATTCTCAACATAATATAAAGAAGCTATTATCTCTTTCCCTCATGGCGGAGCAATACCCTTCCGAATGAGCATATCATATATACGATCAATTTTGCCTGCTTCCATATCAAACAGGCAGTGAGCATCCACATTATTCGTAACATTGCCACTAAAGATTTTAACAGATATAGTCTCCTGCATCTTCAGATACAAGTGTGGGGGTATCTGCGTCTCACGACAGAGCTGTTTCTCCTGATAAAGTATTCAAAAACTTTATTAGTTGAAAATCAAAAGTTAAGTTGAATAACAGAGTCATGTTTGAAAGCCAAAGTAGAGGAAATCAAATCCAGAAAATAAACAACTTACAGCTTCAGAAAGCAATTCTTCACCAGGGTACCTCCCAATATCTAAATCATTACCAGAGATATAATTAGCCTGTCCATGAAACAGCGAAGTTGGAGCCTTCCCAGCTCCAGAAACCATTGCAGAATTTTGACCTAATTGGCTAGCTGAACCTAGTTGGGCGCCTTCTTTTGTTCTACGAGCACTCTCTTCAGCTTCCCTTTTCCTCTTTAGCACAAAATATTTATCTGCCTCAGCAGAGGTACGACAACCAGCAGCTCGAGCTTCCTGCATATGGAAACATCTCAGGAAATCTGACACTATACAAGATATCATCTAAATTATACAACTATAAGACATAACAATAAATCCAACAAAAAATGATTGAAGCATCCCAGGGGCATACAAATTTAGAAACACATCTTTCCAGATATGAAAATATATCAACCGAGAATGACTGCTAAAAGAGACGAAAAATGAATTTAGTACGAGTTATATCTAGCTTGGCTCGGGTTCTCTAGCTTAACCCTAGAAATAAAAGTTTTACTTCACCTCAAGCTCCCGAATTCGCTTGCGAGTGCGGTATTCTGCAACAACAGTCTCAAGCATATCCTCATGCTCTTCCTTCGAATGGAATCGCATAAATGGATCATATCGACGACATAGTGCCTTCTCGTCAGGAGACAAGCCCTTTTCAAAAGAACTAGGATAAAGCAAATTTCTTTCAAGGATAAAATCCTTTCTTCTGTTTCTTTCATCCAGCCTGTGCAGACAGAAATCATCTTCCGTTAAGAACCTTCAGCTACATGACCATCATATGGTCCAATTCCAAGCATCGATTCTAGAAATTAAAAAAGTTCATACTATAATGTTGAGAAACACAAACAAAGATGGGCAAGTGTCTATAAAGCTACAATCTAAACAGGTGGAAACATTCTTTCTTATCAAAATATAACAGCAAAAACAATCACTACACAATATCAGATAGAGAGGATGATCAACACGTGACTCTTCTATACTATCGTGATGCCGTCTGCAGATTAAGGGGCTAAGATAGAAGGTAAACATCCATAAGCATTTTAAACCTTGAAATGTTTCAAAGTGTAGTGTCGTAATTGATATGTGACTAAACGTAATCAGGCAACTTCAAGCATTTTACATGACCTATAACTGTAGATGTTAGCAATTCATCTTCATCCAGTGCTTCATTGATTCATTCTCTACTTAAGTAAATCATCAGATAAACTTACACTGTAGTTCCTAATATCAGAAAGCTACAATTAAGGCCTGAAAGAATTTTATATGAATTGCACTCCAGAAATTCCTTGTTCGTTAAATTCAGTCTTTGAATATTCAGTCATCTTAAGCTGATCAAATACATTTTTAAGTTATAAAGTGATACCAACTTTTGGGAAAGTAAAGAATATTTCATCTTGGGTATATTTGGACAAAATCATCCTCACATTTTGTTTGCCTAAATAAAGGGTTCTAGAATGTTATAGTTTTAAGTGTGATTGAAATCAAATTGACTTTAAAGTTTTCTTTAAAAAAGATTGAACAAGTGATATTCATGTTTGCCCATCCTAGCAATTCTAGTTAAATTTTCATTTGCACTATTTGTTCAAATTGTGACCTAGATTAACAACCTAAATATTGTGAAATCTGTTTGACCAGTCAAAAACACATCAGAAAATGCCTGTAGATTAAGATAATGAAGTACAAGTAAATGGCTTACCTCTTTGAGTAAATACGCAGCACTCTCAATTTGAGTTCACGCTCATCTTCAGTATCACCATCCTTGAATTCCATGTCCGCAAGTAACTGCTCAGCATCAATATCATACTCCGGGTCAAATTCGCAGCGCTTAAGACTGAACCCGCTCAAGCTTACCACAGAGGATTCTTCCTCCTTAGGAGGTTTCTTACCAATAGGATTTATCTGGGAATCTGTACTTCAAGTTAAATATGTGATTAAATATTTGATTTTAAAAGTGAAGAGCTTGAAAATAACATGTATGAGAATGTAAGATAAAAACACTTAGGCTCCCTGACAAGCTATACCTAGACAGAACAGATGCATGACATGCATCTCTTGAACAGGTCTAAACTTCTCTACTAGGTGAACTCTGTGCTATCTTATTTTTCTTACAAAAGCATATTTCAGTATCTAAAGAGATGAAGAGAAATCTTATGTTAGAGTAAGACAACATCTTTAAGTGGTGGACATGATTTTCACCTTTGCAGCCCATTTGGTAGTCCGTAGTCCTTAAATAAATGGTGTTAATGATAATAAATTTGAAATGTAATTAGTAATTTTAAAGAGAGCACCCTCAAAAACTCCATGGGGAGGTAAACTCATGCCCCAAGGTTTCTCCATGAGGAAGCAATCTCACCCCTCAAGTTTTTCCCCCTTTTTTAATCATAGAGAAGTTATCTTACTCTAATCTTGTATTAGTTTCTCCATGAGGAAGCAATTCCCATTACCAYTTGCAAGGTGGTATACTGGTATTAGATGAGAATGAGAATCTTAGAAGCAATTCGTTAAGTTTTWGGAWAAATTAGCATTACCATTGGAATGAAAGTTAATTTYCTTCAACAAATTTACATACAAATTCATTCCCATTACCACCATTTATAACCAACTACCAAATGGGCCATCATTCCACTACGAACTCTAAATTTCAAGTCACACTATAAATTCTTACCAAAGCAGGCACATATAACCACAGGAKAGATTACATACTCATGTACATATATTTTTGGTCTTTCATACTAGTATATTACCATTGGGAGAAAGAAATAAGTCACCTGAAGCTTGAACACCCCCCCCCGTAGAAGGCGACTTGACGGCCTGTCTTTTGCAATTCGTCAACCCTACCAAATATATTGAAAATGTATGACATGAAGACCCACTAGTAACAGGCCTGTATTATACTCAGGAAGTAAAATATGAAGAATAATATGTATACTTTACTCTGGAAGGAGAAAACGTAGACTCCACTTTCACGATGTGATCGCCAATGAAGTTGATCCTGCAAGAATTATAACTTATAAGCCTGCAATTTCAGTAGAGCTAAACACACTATGCTTTATTTTCTCTTGGTATATGTTTAATGCTATATTGTAAGAACTCACAGTGCGATGGGCATATCAGGCTCGAAACTCAAGCACCTAAAAACAAATCATTACTCTAAGAATCTAAGCATTCTCACAGTCACAGCTAGCAATCAATCTCAAGGTAAGGAAAGCAATGATTTCCTATTTGTGCTAGCAGTTTAGTTCAACTCAGACAAGCCTCTATGTACAATAGGTATGCTCTTGATGAAGTATAGCACAAGATAGCTCTCTCATCATCTCCTGACCATATCATCAGTAATGGGTAACCTAATATACTACCCCTCTGATTTTTTATACTTGCATTATTTCCCTCTTTTAGAAATTGCATAATTTCCTTTTTGGACAATAATTTCTCTCTATCTCTTTCCTATCAAATGGGTCCTCCTTTCGTTCTCTCTATTTCTCTCCTCTTCTTAATACTTGCGTCCACTTTTTAAAAAAAGGAGGAAGCATGTAATAATCAATGAAGAATTATCACTGTATTGTTGAACTCCAATTAAATGTTATCAAGATTACAACCTTTCAACAGATATAAGAGCACATGAGTTTATCAATAAACTATGCAATAAAAACAAATAAACATGCAAAGTCGATGTTATCCATGGACTATAATACAAACCTTTTCTATCTTCACTGGATTCCTTTGCCATAGCTAGAAGCTCGTTCCGATTTTTCCCAACAACATGAGACATGTCCTACAAATAGAAGGTGGCCGCTTAAGTTTCAACAAATCAGCATAGAAAACTCAGTGAAGGCATGAGGAACAGACTGAGTTTGATCCATATTGTAATCTCATACCGGTAGAGGGAAAAACGGCGAATTCAAGTATACACTTCTGTAGTGGTTAATACACTGCTCTTTGTTCTTTGTACCCACATGCTCTGCAATCTCAGCCCAGTTCCCCAGACCATACATTTCAAGTCCCTTCAATAAAAATACTTCGTAAAAGATTAGAAAATGTGTGAATGATAATCACGGTAACCCTCCATCCTTTGACATAATAAATCATAGTATTTGTTCTTGCCAGATAAAAGAAATGATAAATCAACAAGTATGCAACTCAGTTAATTGCTTGAGAGAATCACCTCTAACAGCAATATCTCTTCATCTGCATTCCAATCAGGAGAAATCAGGGGAAATGATAAGCTATCCTGTCATTCAAATATACAGCACAAGTCACCGCCAGCCTCCCCTCAGCATCAAGCACTATGCTTAGACAACTACTCATCAGATGTTACTATTATATGTACGCATAATTGAGGAATGATGAGATGATACTTGAGGGTGCCCATCAGCTAGAAAAGAAATTTCACTGACCATAACCCTGTAATGGTGATTGCTTTTGTGAGGAGTCACTTCAGCTCCAACAGAAAAACACTCTATGCACAAATCAAAGTCAGGACACATGGCGCATTTTATACGAATTCGGCCAGTAATATCTTTGTTGCAGTAGTTGCAGTGGTACAAAGCCTTTTTTCCATCTCCTGTCCCTTGTCCTGATTCGCCACAAAACAAGCAACCAGTTTAGTTAATTATGTATGTGTATTGCATTACGTTGCACTTGTTTGGTAAAAGGTTCATTGTCATATCATGATGGTTGGATTTTGGCTTTTAGGTAATTGATATGGTCAAACAACCAGAAATCATGTTCAACTAACGACTTTCAAATCTGCTCAAAAGCCAACCTTTTGGCCATAAATGATAGGAGAAAAACCGAGCAGCTAATTATCATTGAACGACTTTATTGCAAAACAAAAATTTTGCTATATTTAAAAATTAAAAGCTACTCGTACTAGCCATCATGCAAAGATAGACATAACCACCAAACCCAAACAGTAAACTTAATTACTCATGTAGTAGCAGCTGTCAAAGCAGCCCAACAAACCTTCCACAAGTCTTTGCTAAACTAAACCGTTGAGGTTTCATTGCAGGGATTCTCGTTATCGTATTTGCTTATAAAAAGTCAGCTCTTTGCATAAATGGATGATGTGATCATAACTCATAAGGATAAGGAAAGTTCACACTTTTAAACCAACATCTAACTACGCGTCATCAACTTTAATATTTCCATGTTAATTGTAAGTTAAAGTCAACCATTTTGCTGCTAACAAAATCTAAAACAATTTTTAACTTGAAGATCAATATTCACTTTGCTCAGGTAACTCATATTTAACATGACTAATTAGAAGTTCAGGTAGAAAGGAAAACCTCCTAGGGCAGATTCTATGCTTTCTCCACTAGAGGCATTCTTTTTCCGTCTTGATCTGCAAATTAAAGAAACTAACGATAAGTTCAAAAGATTTCCAGGCCAATCATTAATATAATCTAGCTGTTTATTCGCAGAGATATAAGTAGGAAAACCTATGATCCCTATTTTTAGAGCTACTTGATCACAGTATGCACAATAAAAGATTAAAGTGATGATCTATTCACTCATATAAAGCTAGCTTATGATCAACAGCACAAATGACCTTAACATAAAGTTATACTAAGAGATACAGAATTATGATTATCAACAAACTGTCAATTAGAAGAATCTGAAAAGGGAACAGGATATAGATATAGATATATATAGTTTCATATCTTCAAGGAGCAACAGCCATCAACTTGCAAGAATCGCGCATTTCAAACTTGGATTAAAATCAAGTAAGCATATGAAATCTCAACAGCTGAGCAGCATAACAAATTCAAACAGCTAATTAAAACATGAGCAGCCTGACATTATTCAAATATCATAGATTGTAATCGAAAGGGGAATGGAAAAGTGCAGAAAAACATAAAATGAGAAATGAAGGGAAAAGAAGAGACCTTTGAGTTGGGTCTTCATCAGAATGGAAAACACGAGAGCGCCCCATTGAATTGCTTAGCTTTCTTGGATTTCGCCGCCAAAGATTATGGATTGATTTAAGCCCTAGAAAATGAAAAATTAAGAGGAATTTGATTGAATCTCATTCAATTTCAGTAGGGTTCTTAATACAGGCATTTGGTGAACTTATCCTGCATTAGAGAGGCAAATAAGGTTAGAAAAATACAAGGGCAAGAGAAACAGAATCAAGGTTTCACACTAACTCAAGCTTAGATTGACTTCATATTCAGCAAAACAACATGCAATTGCAAGCTCAGCATGATCATACAGTTATTGCAGTATCAGTTGTATACTTGTAATGTTGTATGTCATCGTGTCTGATGTCTAAAGTGATGTCTGATGTTGTATGCTATTTGAAATCCACAATTACTAATTAAAGTTCATCTTTACGAATACGATTTTTTTAAAATAATTAATAAAAATGACTTGTTTCGAATGGGCACCTAAACAATAGTCCAAACACCTATTTCAAACGCACAACTAGTTTTTTTAGAAAAAAAAATATAATAAAAATTTTAGGGGCTTAAAAAATAGACTCGAGTCCTCGATGGTCCAAGCTATATTTTCAATGACCTGAATGATGGTCCATGTTATACTAGCCTTTTATACATGCGATGCGTGCAATTATATTTCTTATTTATAATTGTTTTTGGGTATTTTATACTATACATGAGATTTAGATGATTTTCTTGAAAATTTTGATTTTCTCAATTGTTTGAAAGCATTATACAATTATAAATTTGAGCAAATTAATTTATTACTACATATCATATCTTGATATCCACTATGTGCTATTTTATAATTTATTACTACATTAAAAAAAATTAAGAATGAATAAAGTGACCATAAAACTTTTCAAAAGACTAAATAATAATGGTTAAGAGTTACTAATATGAAATAAAGTTGTCATTGATTGTGTACGTAATGTGGAGTAATATTTTGATTGGTGTGTTTGTGGCAAATTGTTCTCTAAGTTGTCACTTATCTAATTTTACGCGCTCAAACTAATGTAGAATAAGAAATTAGAAGATAATCGGCAAAATTGGTTCCATCCAAAAGCTATACTAAGTCGTGTGAGCAATTAAGATGAGAGAGCACTTGAAGCATTCCCAACTCTAAAATTCATTTTGAGGGGTCCATGGGTCGCAGGCTCGCAGCTCAGAGAAAATGAATGAGAGGAAAATTCTCAAACAAAGGTAACAACGTAAATACCATTGTAATTTATTCTCATATTTATGGGAAAGAGGATAATTTAAGAGGATCAAAAAAATACTTCATAAATTAAGACAACTTGCATGTTGGGGCATTTTTAATTCGATTACTCATGAATGTAGACTATAAATTGTTTTCTCCGACCAGAAAAGTCAACATCATGGCATTGACTTCTTCAGTTTTGGGCACATTTCTGCTTGTGCTTCACAACCTTTGGCAAGATACTCTACTCTTCTCAATGAGTCATTTCTCTATCATTTGTACTTGTGCTTGTGCACATTTCCTTTTATTTTCATCGCTTTGGAGTAAGACGGGCAATACTGCAATGGGGAGTCAGGAGTGGGGACTATCGATACCGGTATTCCCACTTGATAATTGTCTATACCACTTAATTTTAGCTACATGATTTGAATATATGATAGCATCCATTCCCTAAACTTCTATTAACATAGCACATGCATTACATGTGATTTTTTTTTTTTTTCGTATACTACCTGGTTCACCTCTGGGGCTAATCTAAATTCGGAAATCAGTTCTGGTATACAGGATGGAAATGGTTTTCTCGGAGACTCGCTCATTAGTCATCTAGCAACCAAAGACAACTTGATCCGAGAAAGATGGAAACATCCTGGTGGAATGAYACATTCACAGGCCATAGTGACATCTCAAATACCAAGCAACAAACAACAGTCACTGAAGCAACTAAGGTACAATGGCAACAAGGAGACACCACAGTTAATATACATTGACAAAGACTAGTGGAGGGCCGTTGCTACAACAAGCGGATCATTCAGCAACAAGGAACGAACATCCTTGCAAGTAGTCCTACTCAAGCAGAGCCATATGCTATGCTTCATGGTCTACAGGCAACCGTTAAACTAACTGATTCACAGATTCAGCACTAATCATTCAGTAGCTCCATAAACCCTTCTTGGTCGATAGGGAATGTATGATATCCCATTTATTTCCCACACGAATTAAATAATACAAAACTCTTGAATTCACACTACCATTATATTTTACGAGTTCAGTGATATTATGAGATCTTTAACAACAAAAAACTACTGCTCTACTAGTATTGCATCGGCATAACCTTTAAACCTGTAATGCATGATGAATCCATAATCAAATGTTGACGAGCTTAAAGACAACAGTCGACCAACTCACAACAATTAAACAGGTCTGACACCTATGCCCCTTCTAATGTGGGATTAAAACCCGCTGCTAGTTCAAATACAACAGAAGACTTGCGTAACAATAAGCCCAATGGGTACTACTCTTATTGAAGCTTCACCGGATAATCATAAATTAGAGAGGGAGCAGACACCTGCTTTTCCTTTATTCATTCATCAACGTACAGGACATGCTGTAGAATCAGCACAATGGTTGCCTGCGACAAGCTTCAGCTCTTATACAGACAGCTTTATAAATAATCATTGCTCAGT
The DNA here is from genome assembly GCA_008642245.1 of Bassia scoparia. NCBI lineage: Eukaryota > Viridiplantae > Streptophyta > Magnoliopsida > Caryophyllales > Amaranthaceae > Bassia > Bassia scoparia. The sequence continues at coordinate 80,938 of SNQN01000080.1, forward strand.
GAAACACCAATCGTCTAGCACCTCTTCAACGTTCTGACCATCAAAAGCAAATATGAGCTACGGTATAATGAAAAGTGGATAAAGATAGTCAATAATTCCACAATGGATAAACATACTTCACGGGCTAGTATAACGAGATAGTCAATAATTATTAAAACAGCGATTAACTTTTGTCTTAGAGAGAGGCTTCAAAGATCTGACTAACAGCTTGGCTTGAAAGATGATGCTATACATACATGGAAAACTAAATAGTGAATAAGTATAACCACAATAAGTATAACGCATGTCAGATATACATGAGTCACTAATAAGTTGGAGAGCTAAACCAAACAAGGATGCAAAGAGAAAAATAATTCTCACCTAACATCTCACATATAAGTTATATTGAAGATTCCTCAATGGGATGTCACAAAATGTAATGCAATCGCTCACCATAAATTCATTTCTATACAACATGCAATCAATATCAATTCAAATTAATAACACTATCTAAGTTCGGAAATAACTATTCTTAGTCATAACTGTAAGAACCAAGGATCACACAAGACACCCATGCAAGAACTTAGATAAGATAGAAAAGAAAAGAAAAATAACGATCAAAAGGAGTATTAAGCAAATAATTACACAATGACTAAGAATGAAGTATGCAATAATTAGAAAGGGAAGCTCAACATGGAAACTAAGGCCCCAAACAATAATTGCAAGAAACAACATGGAGAAACTGATGTTGCCAATACTCACATCGAGTTCGCAGGGAATTTCGCACCAGTTCTTCAACGTGATTATAGTCCGTGTATATGAGAACATAGAGAACAGGGATCCACACAATATATTACATACTCCATTGCTTCGCACGATTTCCATATGATCAGAATCAAAATGATACATCATAAGTGAACGCGCGGAGCCCACAAATAAGATGTTAGATTTCGGATGAAATGCATATGGATGCAACCATACATTTAAACAGTTAAAGCTCATTCTTGATGCAAGATCAAATATGTGGGCGAGGGAGATTTTATACTTCAATATCCATACACTTTCACAGTGGCTATCACGCAACCAGACCCACAAATGTCCACATTCATTCTTTGCATATGCAAGAGAGCCAGCTAGCACCCCAAGACATCCTGGTAGTGTATCTTGTACCTTGTTTGGGGAAGCAACTATACAGGCTGTCTTAGCTTCGAGGTCAAAATATAGAATCCTGCTATGCATGGATAATCTATATAACATTCCTTTCAAGTAAACACAGTGCCTAAGCAACCTAAAGCAGTCATCAGGAACCAGTTGCTTTACTTGGATCTCATGTGTTATCCATTCTCCGGTTTGGGAGCAAAATATATGCAAGCACTGTGGCTTAGTTATAAGCGATGAGATGACAATACGGAAATGGATGGACTCAGAAGGGTCAAAAGCTAACGAGGCATAAAGGGAAGGCAGATGGATTGTATGTGGAGGGAGAGGGATGGGCACACATTGTTTGATGGCAGGGTTACACACATAAAACTGAGGTTTAGGACGACGAACAAACAAAAGCAAGCCATTACAACAGTCCAAAAAATCAGGACCGCGATGATCAAATGGCAATAAACTTGCATAATACATCCTCTCACAGCCAGATCTATCATAAAGAGGATTGCCCGGGTTAGCACGCAGTGGATGCACCTTCAAAGGAGAACAATCCATGCTGTGCACACTATCATCACAGGCCATACGGTTATGAAGTTGCATTAAAACATGTGGAGGGGAGTTTATCATAACTTCTCGCAACGTACAAGTAAATCGAGCAATACGAAAGTAAACTCCAAACACTGGAGCCTCAATTGACAACTTGGGAATGCAAACATGGGTGATAATTCTATGCCACTCTTTCGATACACACTTGCACCTCATCAGATCCTTTTCTGAGAGCTTACTCATAATATTAATAATCAGATCCTCAAAAAGGAGCTCCATTCTCGCTAAAACCAACACCAAACCCTCCAATTTATTTCTCAGAATCCCAAAAGAAACTCGTCAAATTGGAAAGCCAATTCCACACACATGAATAAATTAAACCTACAGCATACATAAATAACAAAACCTCATCATCAAAATCTACACCATAATTAATTTTCTTTTCCTTTATGACTCCTTCAATTCAGAAGCCAAAATATGATAAACAAAATAAAATTAGACAATCCATATATGTAGAAGAAAGATTAAAACTTTCAATTGAATTTAGCAGAATTAATCCCTATCCAAGATTTCAAAAATGACAAGCCCTCAAAACTTAAGAAAATTTTAAATAAATATATTCATAATCAAGGAGAAGCTTTTTTACTAGTTTGCGGTGAAGAATTCAGAGTACAACTTCTATTGGGGAAAAAAAAAAAACTTGCAATTACTAGTTCTTTTCTCTGTTCATTTTAATATCTGAGAAAATATAGGCTTCACAAATCAAAATCAACTTGTTTTACCATCAAAATTACTTGTATAAACTCAAATCAACAATTTAACATATTGATTATTGACAACTCAAATCGGAATTCATAACTCAATAACTCGTATCAAATTGGTAAAACAAATCTATTACTATATTTAATAACAGGGTGATTACTATGTAAAAGAGATCAATGTGTGTGATGCTTTGTTGTAGTTTAATTTAATTACTTCCTCCGTATCAAATTAATTGCAACTTTGGTTTTTGCACGTATTTTAAGGAAGAGATTTAAGGAGGTAAACGAGTAAATTGGAGTAAATAATTTTAAGACTAGAAACATATAATATCATTCTTGTTTGTGTTAAAAATATTTTACCTAATTTGCTCGTTTATATCATTAAATCTCTTCCTTAAAATACGTGCAAAAACCAAAGTTGCAATTAATTTGATACGGAGGAAGTATTATATTTCATTGTTGGACTTCAAATTCAGCCCCAAAAGTCTTCTGCCTCAAAATCACCCAAAACCAAACAACAATAACCTCCCAAACAATAATTCAACACAAAACTCAAGCAAAATTAACAAAATAATTGAAACTAAAAATTGGAACAAAATTAGAAATAGATTAAGAATTCAACACAAAATTTGGGGGGGAGGAGACAGAAGAAGAATACCATATAACAGCAAAACGACAGAACAACAGTAGCAAACTAGCAATGCAACAATAGCAGCAGAGATAGACACAGAGACGCCGTCCGTCGAACTTTTTGCTCCATACCTATTGCGCCGAACTTTTTGGTACTCAAAAATAGAATTAAATGATAAAATATACAATTGATAAAAATAATTTAAAAATATGTTTTTTTAAAAAAAAAAAAACAACAAAAAACTATCCAATCAATAAAACATATTTATAAAATAATGAAAGATAATTACTTAAAACGTAAAAATAAAAAACATACTAAAAAATAAAAATAAAAATAAAAAACTACAGTATCTATCTTATCTAAACAAAAAAATAACATAAATCCAAGAGTTTGGTTGTTATTATTTTCTAACATAAAATTTCTTTTAATTTCAATTTACTAGTAATTATGTGCACGCGATGCATGTTTGACCTATGAAAATTGTGATTGATTACAAATAATTATATAGTATGTATTTAATTAAAATGTTTAAAAAATATTTGATACGAAGTATTATTAATTTATATCTAATAATTAGTCATACGATTTATTTTGGTTGTAATTAATTTGTATGTAACTCTGACTTGCCCAAAAAAAATTACTTGCCCATAAAAAAAAGAAAGAAACTAATAAACTATTATTTGAATTCAAAATATATTTCATATATGTTTTAATTCAATTTGAAATAATGATCGTAGTTTTGAATTTTTTTTCACTAATTAATTAAGTCACATAATAAATGTATTCTTTATTTTGGGTAATTTAAGCACACATCAATTCATAGAATTAAGGGTACTATCGTATTTTAAGAAGGAGACACCATCTTCCTCCCTCTTCCCTTATATAATAGAGATTTTCGATTTCAAATATGTTATGTATTTATACTCCATTTATGCATCTACATCCAGATTTTCAAAAACGGGACATTAAAGTCTTTGTATGACACCGAATACAAAAATCATAACAAAAGGATTTGGAAGTTGATTTTAATTGATACTACAATAATAATTGTTGTTCATTAATTAGTATCTATCATGCTCTATGTTTGAAAAATTTCTAAATATTTATCTTGTTTTCATTAACATCTATTATACGGAGTATATGAAACTAACTATTTTAATTTAATTATTTCTCGTCTTTTTTTTTAACGAGAATTTATTAAATGTACTATCTCTATTCCTTTTGTTGGTCCTGTTTCCAAGAATGGAATTCAATTCCTTATGTTTGTCTTGTTTAGAAACTTTTTTATTTTTAACTCCAACTTTATCCATACTTTAACCATTATCTAGAGTACTCCCCAAAAATCACTTTTCAACACACATTTATTACTGCATCATGCCTAACTATGGAAGAAAATGACTGCATTACCAATTCATTAATGTCTTTAATATGATTAGACATCTATCAGATCCTCAAATAGGAGCTCCATTCTCACTAACATGACTGCATTACCAATTCATTACTCATAATATTAATAATCAGATCCTCAAAAAGGAGCTCCATTCTCACTAACATGACTGCATTACCAATTCATTACTCATAATATTAATAATCAGATCCTCAAAAAGGAGCTCCATTCTCGCTAAAACCAACACCAAACCCTCCAATTTACTTCCCAAAATCCCAAAAGAAACTCGTCAAATTGGAAAGCCAATTCCACATACATTAATAAACTAAACCTACAACCTACATAAATAACAAAACCTGGTGTTTATGCAAAAATCTACACGCTATGTGAGACTTAAGCTGGTACGGCTATGGCTAGACTAGGTGCGTTGGATATAATGAAATAAAGTAAAATGCGAAAGGAAGAGAGAGAAGAACACCAGAGATGGTGACGCGGAAAACCCCAGGAATAAGGATAAGAACTGCGAGTGTCTTTGATTTCACCAATTCACTATATTTGGCAAGAATGCCCGTTTGATTACAGGTTCAATCGATTGATAGCGACTTAGAATTATGCTATGAAAATTATAGGAAATGCTTAGGACAGAGAGAGGAATAGAGTTGGCAGTGGATCCTGGACCCGCCCCGGATCCGSATCCGTTTTTACGGATATGGATCCTAAATTTTTGGACCCGATGGATCCGGGTCGGATACGGATCCTGTCCAGAAAAACGGATACGGATCCGGATCCGGATCCGTTTACCCGTTTTTTAAAATACTAAATATATTTTTATTCCTAATATATATATATATAGTAGATATTTTAAAGTTAAAAAATGACACAAATACACTAATACCAATAAGGCAGACAGGCAGTAAAGTCTTTCTCAAAAAAAAAAAAAATAAAAAAAAATAAGGAGTAAGTCAGATAACGTTTGCAATTTACCAGTAATACACAAAACACAATATACATTGCATTTTACATCTCAAAATTCAAAACATTTCAAAAACCCTAACTCTCACTATCTCACATTCCCACTCCCTCCCTCCCTCGGCACAACCGCACAACCCTAACTCTCACTACCTCGGCGCGCGGCGCAGTCATCAACGAGCAGCATCAGGCGAGCCAGGCAGTCATCGACGAGCAGCGACGGTAAGGCAGCCGAGTGACGACGAGTAAGGCGAGTGCAGCGAGTCAGTGCAGTAAGGCAGCGGTGGCGGTCAGATCTCCGCGACTCCAGCAAGGTAACTCCGGCGAGTCAGATCTGGGTTTTTTTTCTAATTTCGTTTAATTTCTTGTAATCTTGTTCTGTTCTGCTCTGTGGCTATTAATACAATGGTATTGGCGTATTGCTCTGTCTCTCCTTTCCTTTTCCGCCGCTATTTGCTGCACTGCTGTTATTATTATTGTTCTGCTCTGTGGCTATTAATACAATGGTATTGGCTATTAATCTTGTTCAGAATTATATTGTTCTGCTACTGCTATCAAACTTAATCAAGTTATTATTGCTATGTTTTTATCCATGAACTACATGTAATCCATATTCCATATTCCATATTCCATAATTAAAAATGTCATCTATTACACCCCTTTGTTCAATGATAGCATCAATTATTATTATTTTGGTGAAAAAAGCTCAGTTATAAGAAGGCTCGTCAATTGTTCCCAAACAAGTGTCTTGGTATTATAAGTGTTTCAGCACAACAAAAGCTTCGGGCCACAGGTGGCTAAATAGTAGATGACATCAAATTAAACGGATATAAGAGAGATGATATTATCTAATGAACAAGTTTACAAAGTAACCCCGTGGGAATTTGATAGTATTATGATTGTATTATTATGATGTATTATTATGATTTTATTATATTTGATTGTATTAATCTATTGATATGATTGTATATTATGATTGTATTATTATTATTATTATTAGTATTTGATTGTATGAATTTTTAATCTAAATTTGGTGTTAATTTTTGTGTTGGGTACTAGGGTATTGAAGTATGATTAGATAAGTGTAAAATTAACATTTATTTGTTGTAAATGGGATGGAATTTATATGTGATATATGTGTTCTATTTTTCAGTTAACCCCATGGAAGCACAATCTACTTTTAAGAGTAGTGATGCCGGTTATATTTTGTTATATTTTTTAATTGTAATTGTTGAACTTTGTGGATTTGTTTATTTATTTTCTAAGTATTGACCCAAAAGAACAATATTTGGAAGGTTTGAATTTATTAAATATTGTTTTGGCAAATTCAAATAGGTAAAATTTTGCAATRAWTCATAGGATCCGTTTTGGATCCGTTTAAGATCCGTATCCGTAAGATCCGTCGGATATGGATATRGATCCTAACAAAAAATATCCGACGGATACGGATCGGATCTGGATCCTTCACTCAAAAACGGATCTGGATCTGGATCCAGTAGGATCCGGTCCAGATCCGATCCGTTGCCATCACTAGAGAGGAACGACTGTGTGTAATTTCGTGAGCAGAATGTCACTATTTATAGCTGAGGGTAGCTGTAATTTCTTCCGAATATTAAGGGAGTTGAAGCTGGAATCTCGAACCCACTTCTAGGACAACGTGTTTGAACGTGTTCTGCTTCTTTGACTGGACTAAGGGAGTCGTGTATGTAATTTCAGCCCTAAACTCACGTCCTCAGCTTCGTGCAGCTAGAAACAAGGTTCGTGGGGTGAACTTGGCGCAGTTTCCTAGAAATTTGGGCATGTTGTTGTAACTGACTGTTGCAATATAGGAAGCAATTATGACGACATGTACTGTTGACTTCTGAATTGGACTCCTTGAACTTAGGAAACGTACTTTGACTTTGTCTCCTATTGACAGTTAGAAGGTACCCATAACCTGGAAGCTGATACTACTAGGCTACTTGAAGCTGGCGATGCTTTTGAAGCTGTATTTGACCGCTTAGGGAAATTGGGCATAACACCTGATCATAAAAATCTATACCATAAATAAATTTCTTTTCTTTTACATCTCCTTCAATTCAATATGCCAAAATATAATAAACAAAATAACATTAGACAATCCATATATATGGAAGAAAGATTCAAACTTTAAATTTAATTTACCATGGATAAGCTTTTTCACTAATTTGAGGTGGAGAATTCAGAGTACAACTTTTATTGGGAGAAAAAAAACTTGTACTTTGTCCGCACAAAAAAATCGCAAATTCTTACCTACACTCCCCGACTACATCGACCCCTTGCTAGTCTGGCACATGTTCTTTCTACTCCTTTTTTTATTTTTTTTATTCTTTTTCTATTTTTTCCCCATTTTAAATACTTCTTATTTTTTATTTTTACTTTTTGTTATAATTTGAGTTTTTGTTTTTTCTCTCTCCTAGTATTATCTTTCCTTCTTATTAACACCTTTATATGTACTATTATTTGAATATTCTACAATACATTTATTTATTCATTCACAATATTCTTTCACAATTTAATTTTTTTTTTATTTTACTCGCAAAATTTTTGAACATTTTTACTAAAAAAATCCGGGAAAAACTTAATATTGAATACGGAGTAAAAAATACTTCGTATTAGAGATTGATAATCATAAACTGAATGTTGCACATGAAATGTTGAATATTGTAAATAATAAATTGAATGTCGCACACGAAATGTCAAATATTGTAAATAATAAACTCAAATTTTATTACTAAACATTGAAATAAAAAAAAAGTACTTTTTCATTTTAAACTACAAACAATTACGCACTAAGAAATATGGACGGAAAAAAAACTATGAGTATTGTCTACAAAATGTTGAAGTTTGATTCGATAATTATAAACTGAATATTTACTACGAATCATTAATATTAAAAAATACATTTACAAAAAAAGGAAGAATAACCTAAATTTTGCATATGAAATGTTGAAGATTGTAACATTAATCGAATATTTACTACTAAACATTGAACAAAAAAATTAGTACGAATATATTTTTCTATTAAAGTACAAACATACACACTAAAAAATTTGGAGGAAAAAAATGAATATTGAATAGAAAAGGTTGCAAAATTGATAATCGTAAACTAGTATATACTATAGAGTGTATTGTTATGAAAAAAAGACATTTCCGAAAAGTTGAATAATTTGAATATTGCATAGAAMATGTTGAAGATTTTAAATCATAAATCGAATATTTACAAATGAACATTGAAATAAAACAATCTTGTAACTTTTTTGTTTTAAATTACAAACATACATACTAAAAAATTTGATAAAAAGAATATTGCATACAAAATGTTGGAGATAAATAATCATGAATCGAATACTAACTAAACATTGATTTTAAGAAAACTTTAAGAAAAAATAATAAACTAAATATTGTATACGGAATGTTGAATATTGTAAATTATAAACTAAATATTTACTATTGAACATTCAAATGAAAAACATCATACTGTACTTTTTTTGTTTTAAATTACAAACATACATACTTAGATATCTGCAAAAAATAATTGATAAAAAGAAGTTGAATATTGCATTCTAAAAGTTGAAGATTGATGATTGAAAACTGAATATTTACCACTGAACTTTTACAAATATATGTATAGGTTGAATATTGGATACGAAACATTGAACATTGTGATTCATAAATTGAATATTCATTACTGGAAATTAAAATTAAAATTAAAATTGAATACTATACAGTAAGTTGAACATTTATATTCGTAAAGTTTAATTGCATAAATGATAGATACATACAAAACTCATAAAAATTAAATAACAAATCTGCAATATAAAGTTGATCCCACATACAAAACTTAAAAATATATATAGATGATAATTTTATAAATAATAAATTGAATTTCAATAAAGAAGCAAATGTTCAAGTCTTAAATTGAATTGAAATTTGATAAAAAAGAAGCTGAATATTGAATGCAGGACTTTGAATATTGAGTTTTTCTACGAAATACACTTGAATTTCCACGTTTTCCACAAAATACACCCAATGTTTTTTATGTCTACAAAATGCCCCTGAGTTTTGTTACCCTTCCACAACATAACCTAAAAGGTTAATTTTAACCAAACATGATTAATTATAATATTTTAAAAATAAAAACAAAAACAGAAAAAATAAAAAATAAACAAAAAACACCACTCCATCGTCTTCTTTTACCCTCACTCCACCATCTTCAACCCTTCAATCCACCGCGTGACCACCCATCTTCGCACCATCAGACCACCTTCGCAACACTGCACCATGGCACCATCATCATTCAAACCCACCCTTTGAATACACCACCTTTGCACCACCATGGCACTAACACCATTCGAACCCACCCCTTCGAAGCAGTAGCAGCATAGCCCAACACCGAATTCGAACCCCTCCTCCCCCATTCGACGTCGAATTTGAACTATCTCGCTACCCAAACCCAAAATTCGACCACCACCCTCACTCGAACCGACCACCCATTAACCCAAAATTCGAAACCGCCTACAACCTCCCACCTTCAACCCTTCAAACAATCATCGTCCTAAATTTCGTAGAAAAATTGATTTCAAAATTAATTAGGGATTCGAAATTGATTTGGGGTTTGAAACCGATTTAGGGTTCGAAATTGATATGGGGTTCGACACTGACTTGGGATTCGAAATTAATTTGGGTTTCTGGGTTGTGTTAGTTGGTCGCAACAGTGGTTTCTGGTTTGGTGGGTCGCAGCGACGGTGACAATTTTTTGGTGGTGGTTTCGTGGGTATGGATGGTTGCATGGGTGTTGGGCAGTGCAACGAAGTTGGGTGTGGACAGCGATACTCGGTGGAGGTGGTTGTCAGGTGGTGGAGGGATTAATTTTTGGTTTTTTTAAAATTTTTTATTTTTTGTTTTTTTTAAAAAAATAAATTTAACCATGGTTAAACTAAATTAGCTATTTAGTTTATATTGTGGAAGGGTATCTAAACTTGGGGGCGTTTTGTAGACAAAAAAAACATTGGTTGCATTTTGTAGAAAACGTGAAAACTCAGGGGTATTTCGTAGAAAAACCCTTGAATATTTTATGTCGAAAACTGAACATTAGGTATTGTAAATTGAAATCAATAATGACGTTGATCCCACATACAAAAATCATAAAACTTAAATGTCAATCTTAGGAGAGAGAAAATAAATTCGGGGATTTATATGAAGAGATAGATGAAAATGGAAACAATAAATGCAAAAGCTGATTTTTTTTTTATAAAAAATTGTAAATAGCTTGTGGTATGTTTTTGTGTGTGGGGACTGGGGAGGGAGGGGATCATGTAAAATTAGGTGGTCCTAGGGTGTACCCAATACTTACAGCTTGTTTGGTTCAATATTAATAAATGAAAGGAAGAGAAAGGAAGGGAAGAGAAATTAAGTTTATTTTCCCGTGTTTGGTTCAATATGAAAGATATGAACAGAATCCAATGTTTGATTAGCCATTAGTATAGGAAGGGAAGGAAAAGGAAGAAAAATGGAATGAATTTAAGTTCAGTTTCTCTTTCCTTCCAAATTCCCCCAATTTTGGAAGAAAAAGAAAGGAAAGAAATTATAAAGAAACTTTCCTGTCAATTCTTTCCACTTCCTCTCCTTTCCCACCTTATTTTTTTAATCAAATATTGAAAAGTGTTATATTTCCTTCCTCTCTCCTTCCTTTCCCCTCATTTCCTCTCTAGTCTCTACCAAACAGGTTGTTGTTACTTGTTATCCCGCGCTCTCCTTAAAATTTGAACTTGAAACACCCATAGATACCCGACAACTTACTGCACTGCACTTGACTTCCTCTTTCTCTCTCCTCATAATCCTACAAGGATTCTTCAAATTTCTACTCCCTCTCTACACTTGTGTTGTTTTGCGCTTATTCAATTTCGAATTTTCAATCCCAAACAACCCTATAATTCCTCCCTTTCTTTGTTTCATTCAATTAATCATTCATCAAATGTCGTCATTCTCCGGACCACGAAATGCCGCCTCTCGTTACACTTCATTCGACTCCCAGAATTCACCTTCATCATCATCATCTGAATTCAAATCCGTTTCCTCAAACCCCAAATCGCTGCTCCAGAATGACACCGCGATCGTCAAACTCGACGTCAAAAACCACCACAATTTCGGCGCCATGGTCAAGAAATTCATGGACAACCGATCAGCTTCCACCACCTCCAACCGTAAAAAGGTGTCCTCCAACAGATTGATCGTTCCTGCTGATTTCATAGCACAGGACTTGAAGAAATCTGCCAAAAAAGCCTCCCCTTTCACCGCTCTTCCCAGAAAACTCTTCGGCAAAGCGTCCACTAACTCCGCCTCTTCAGCTGACAGGAAGCCCAAGGCCTTGACGGAGGTGAAGCCTAATACCAGGACCTTAGCTATGGTGTTGCGGAGCGAGAGGGAGCTTCTCAGCTTGAACAAAGATCAACAGTCTCAGATTGCTGACCTCACCTCTCTGCTTAACGAACGCAGTCTCGAAGTAGTTATCTTTTCCTCCTCCTTTTTCCCTCAATTACATCATTCATGTCATTAACTCWTTACTTAGTGCCCACTTGAATTGATTTGTTGCATTGAAATGTAATAATAGGTAGAAAAGCTCAAGAATTTGTGCTTGAAGCAAAGGGAAGAGATAAAGGCACTCAAAAGTGCAATCTTATTTCCAGAAGAGATGAACTCCCAGCTTCATGAGGTTTTAGAGAAGCAAGGCTCTGAGCTTCAGCAGGCCAAGCAGGTCATTCCTACTCTTCAGAGGCAGATTTCTTCCCTCACTGGTCAGCTTCAATGCCTTTCCCAAGATCTTGCTGAGGTACCATTAATTCTCACTTTGCCACTGTCTTCTGCCTTATAAATCACACTTGTTTTTCCCAAATTATGGTTGATACTGTTGCCATTGCAGGTGAAGGCAGTCAAGTATACAGACAAGACATGCATTGATSACAGTTTTGGCTCGCCAAGGACGCCCATATTTGATCATCAAGAGGCTGCTAATTCCCTAGTATGTTCCACAATCAAGCTACAATTTAGAAAATCTTATTCTCTATTTTGATCATGCTGTTATGCTTATGCATACACTGTAGCTGACTGCATTCAATTTGTCTGTGCTCTTGTTCATTTGAAATTTCAATAGACCTGAATTGAACTTGTCTAATCTAATTGTCCCTTGTTCAACTTTAGTTTTGAGTGTAGATTCATACCTAATCAGACTTGACATGAACTTAGCTAATCTAAATTGAACTTATTGGACCTCAAACTTTTTTTTTTTTTTTTTTTTTTTATATAAAGGTGAAGAGAATGCACCCTTACTGCCACGGTCTACAGATCATGTCAAAACTAATATTTGTTCTTTACTATAAATGATATAGCCAAACTAATAGGGAGTAAGATACAGCTTCACCTTTTAACTTTTATATTTATGGAAATTTACATGTGTTTAAAGTAATGCTATGAAACTGTTCAGGATTTCAGCGACGAAGATCCAACAACTCCTGAGAGTCCAGATGATATGTTGCAGAAGGATGTGAACCCATGTTTGACACCTTTTAATTCAAAGACAAAATCTAAGGTACTAATCACACTTTATTCAATAATTCAATTCCAGATTGCAGAAGGAAGTACTCCTATATGGCTGTATTGTTTCTCAATTAGTTTATTTGTTCTTCCTTTCAATTTTGATGTTACAGGAATATGGGGTAACAGGGTGTGATTATAGTGAAGAAGAGATCCATGAAGGAAACTGGGAATATAGTCAGCTGTCAAGAAGTTCTGATCATTTCAGAAGTTTGAGACCGGGGAGCAGTACAACTCGTCCAAATTTTCGTAGGTCCGATGAAACCAAATACAGACACAGAAAGCAAATGGACCATCAAGCTCTATAAGTCAGTTCTTTAGCCTTGTATCATTTCTGTTGTTTTCAACTATTCATGTTTCTTTGTTATTATTTGTTGTCAGTTCAAATGTTGAAATTATTTACAAGTTGATGATTCTAGTATGATAACTTGGATAAGCATCTTTTTTATCCACGAAAAATTGAAACAATGTCTTCAATCTCTATCTTCAATAATTCATATATAGATGCATAATTCATGAACAACGAGGATGGTAGTTTTTGTTGCCTTTCATCGTTATTAGAAAAGAGCTAGATTGAGGTTGCATCCACTCTAACTTCTTAACTAAGATTTGGTTCCCTTGGTAGTATCATGCCATTGTTACTATGAACATGAGACAAACATTAGGATTAAGGATACTTTCAAATTTGACATAAATCTAAACATTCAGTGGTTTCACATTAGTCAGAAATACCTTTACCCGAATAGATGTCAAGTGCATCAATTTTTGTAGGAATCTTGAAACTAGATGTGATCATGGGCCGGGCCGGGTTTGGCTTGGATTTGGACCTAAATTTGTTGGCTTGTTGCTCAATACCCGAAATATTGGAACAGACTTGACGTGTTTTCAGGCTTTTCAAGTCGAGTTCAAAAAATTAACTAAAATGCACAAAAGTGAGGACCAAAGTTCGAGCAAAATTTGGAAAAATCAGGCCCGGCCTTACACGAATTCGGGCCAAAAATTCATGTCCAAAACCCGCAAAATTTCGGGTCAGACTAGGTTTGATCACCTCTACTTGAAACTTATACTAATACAAGTACTATAATTTAAATTTCAGTAATAACACTTTGAGAATTATGTTAAATCTCAAAGGTACCCATTGCACATTTTGGAATCCTACTTTGAAATTCCAAGCAATAGATCGAAACTTGTCGAGTACTAACAGACTAGCAGTTCTTCCATCACTGATAAGCATTAATTATACATGTGAAGCCAAAGCTCAACCATAGCAAGAACTATATTATTTTTGCACTACAACAGAGGACAACATTTTCCATATCAGAAAAACGCCTTCTAGTCACAATTACATTAATAAGAACTACTGCAGTAAGAAGCCATTTATATAAATATGTATACACATTCCTATCCTAATTACCTACCATCTTGAGTTGCTTTTCCCTTTGCTTCCTCCGTACAAGCGAAAGAGGCTATAAGCTGACATGCAGGAGAGTATCAAAGTGCAAAGACTAACCAGCACAGAACTTGCAATTCCTTCACCTATTTGGTTACAAAACTTCTCATATAAATCACATGTCTTCATCCATTGTAGTTCTGTCTGTCCGAACTTTCCAATCATAGATGATTGCGCTGCTGCTGCCACTGCCGCAAGGGTTAGATATGCCATCACCTTCATATAACAAAAGAGTTGTGTTATTTGGACTGTTGGAAGGCACCAAGTTAGCTAAGAGTATCCCACACAGTTATGAATAAGCTTTTATGTGTTTTTCTATTGCAAATTAACGTTAATCCGCTTGTACTCAAGTATCCACCATCCTTCCTAAGCATTGCAGTGTCGTCGGGCATGATCAAGTACACTAGATACATGTACTTGGTGCAGCCAGCTGCTCATCCTAGCCTCAATATTACTAGTAACTTCTGTCACAGTGACTTTCAGGGTAATAATCTTATTGAACAAGACCACCTTAAGTATGACACAGTGAGCTTACTGCATAGAAACCATTTGTTGAGGAGCTAGCATAGAAACCACTCGTCGAGGAACTCCTTCCTACAAAGCTAGCTAGCACTGCCTCAAATTTTGTTGTGATTCAAATAAGACAATCTTTCAGATATTCCAATTAGAATTATGTGTCTATTTCAGCAATGGCTAACTTGCTTTAAAGGATGAAGCAACTGACTTGATCAACCTTATTTTCACCTGACAAACTTAGAAAGGGCCACTTAAACTCACTAGGAGTCACTAACTCACTACGAAACTTAACTTGGCATACACACAAGTTTCAAGCTAGTTTTCCACACAACTATTGTTCATATGAAACAACTGAAGACCCACCCTCAAGCTATTGGATATGTTCCTCATTAAACTCTATGAATGCAAGCCTGTACATAGACCAAAGGATGCAGAAAGCTACGTTTAAAGCCACAGAAATTGATGAGAGCACAAAAATATATAGGGTTCAGAAATTATGATTGAAGTATTCGCTATTCACCTTTTCTTCCTTTTATTTTATTTTTACAAAATGAGGTATTTGATTGTAAGGGATGGAGGAAGGAAATCTTTGTTGATGATTGCACGGAATAATAATTTTTCGTTCATGTAGTCAACCCTCCTTCAGGGATTAAGACTTTGATTGATTGACATTTTAAGCCAAACTCATGCCACGGTTGTTAAGTTAAAAGTCGTCATGATTGATATAGGTCTACCACAAACAAAGTATACACAAAGTATATTCGTGATTACTTTACAATGTATAATCATACTTATTGATTTAGTTAAAAGTTTAAACGAAGTACAAAATTTAGGTCGACCACCAACACCATTGACTGAAATGAATGCAGTGTCATCTCATAAAAATATAGAGATTGATTTCAATCCATTTGCACTTATACAACATTAGATATGAAACCCAACCATTTATTTTCTACAAAACAAATTTGCATCAGTCATTTATCAAAATCATAGTGACTTTGGACCCTCAGATCGTAAATAGGCATCATTGTCTCAACTCTCAAAACGTATACTACGTATAGAAGTTGGTGTCAGTCAAATTTGAGAAACTTCTTTAATGCGGGTAGATACTGCATTAACATGATGAGGAACTTGGGGGACCAGTAAACAGCAAGCTAGTCGTTATACAAGGAGATTATGAAGTTAATCAAGTTATGAACTAATGCAAAGGGAATGACGGAACTAATGGATGACCTACCAAATCCATGTTCCACATTCAGATTACGGAGTACAGTTTTTTGCACCATTTTGTTCTTGGTCACAGAAGATATTTGCTCAATCTAGACTGTTTTACCACTTACGAATTTGTTAATTTCTCTCTAATATCATCAACAATGCCACTCATAAGTACTATTAATGGAATGTTACTATTAATGGAAGCTTTTTTGTTTTTTGTTTTCTATTTAAAAAATGTTAATGAATTGTCAAGCAAAAAAAAAAAAGTAGTATGAGATACCTGATCACCAGAGAAGATGACCCAAGCCAAAGGTTTGCTAAATAGAATACTTCCTTTGATCATTCCAACAATGCATCTCACTGCTTGCACCAAAGAATAAGCAGCTACTATCCCATTAACTATCACCAAGAACCTGATTAGATTACAAAATAAAGGATCACAAAATGAATTCCAAATAAACATATACAGCAGATAATATGACAAAGAACAGCAAGTTAAAATAATATAATTGTAGCGATTAGATGAATATCAGTATAGTCAGCAAGTTGAAATTCTTACACAAGGGATCTCATGTCAGTGAATTTAGCCTTCTTTGTGATGGAAAAGATGACCTTAACCTCGCTATCAAACCCAATTAGAGCCGCTGCAAGAACACCCAATCCTAGGATCAAAATCCTCAACACCAATTCTGCAATTTTCACCTTCCTTTCAACAGCTTTAACATTGCAGCTTCCATGGTATACAGCCACATTGCCAGGACTGATTCCAACCCCCTCAAAACTCATCTTCCGAAGTTTCGCAACTGCAACAAATTCAAGCTAAATAATGTGAAAATCTGGTACAGATCATGTTCTATATACAAATCAGGGTGAGATTTAAGCACTAGTAGACACTATGACAGAAAAAAGACTCACACTGTCTATAACAACACAATCAGACACTCCACAATCCAGTTAATCTAGCAAAATGTAAAGAATAATATAAACTTGCAGCACTTTGAAGTGTTTGAATAGATTTGAGTGAAATGCAACAGAAATTGAATAATGGGTCTTTCTTATAGCAAAAGAACAAAACTTTGGTGGACCCAAATTAAAATTGCACTAATAATGTTCGAATCAAAATCCACCACACATACAAAAAAAAAGGCAAGTAAGAACAGTACAATCCAAAATCAGAGAGAAGCTTACAATTCTCCTTGTTGGTGTTATTGTTGTTGTAAGGATGAGACAGTGACAAGTGGTGTAAAACGGTCAATCGTGTGGTAGAAGCAGTAGTAGACAGTACAGTAGTGAAGGGTAGGCAAAGATGAATCTTTTATACAAGAAAGAGGAGGAAAGGCATTGAATGGGGAAGTAGAAGAGGTGGGGTCAGTGCAATTAAAAGAGCACTAAAGAGTTGGAGCTTTCTTATGGGAAAGGACTGAAGATTGAAGGAGAGAGAGTGAGAGACACCAGTTGCTCCTTCCAAGAAGCCAAAGTGTGTGATTACTGTTTGGCCTCCATTAATGACTGATCACTGATCACTGACTTCCTTCAATTAAAGATGAGCGATATCAATGTATGATGATATGGTATGATGCATTGATATGAGGTAGGAGCGAGTATTTATGAACACCCATTACTTCAACCATATGCACATTATTACTATTACTATTATGTACAATCAAGTATATTATACACTCATTTGCTTTGCTTATGTAGTTCTATGGTGGAAATGCAACTAGCAACTAATGAGCTGGGGTTACTGCACTAATAATCGTTCCGGGTTCTCCATTTTCATTGATTTGGTTGGGGTGTGTCCTGTGTGAACACTTCATCCAATCTCCACATTATTGTTATTTATTTTTTGCATTTATGCTATACTCGGTACTCTTTTTTAATTTCTGAAAACTTATCTCAATGTTTCTTTGTATATATCGAATTTCGCATGTGAGAGTCCATACACTAAATAGACAATCCAATATAGAGTTGATTTGAATGGTGTAGATTAAAGTTCTCATAATAAGAGTGGTTCGCATATGAACCTAACTCTCTCTATATATATATATATATATATATATAAGTCATGACACAAGCTTAAGATAAGAACGCGACACAGTGTTGTATGGACTAGGTTGTGAATTGTGATATAGAGTTGTGATGACTTAGAAAAGTAGAGAAGTGATTTGCAATGAACTAATCCAAAAGCAATGAATAAAAAAATAAAATCTAGGATGTATGATATTCATATAGGGAGTAGAGCCGTAGAAGAGTAAGTTGTATGTATTATCGAGCTAAAGTTAAAAAGGAATGCTAATAAAATTATGATTGAAAACCGAAAGTGGGACAAGTGAGCAATATGGCTTAGATTATTAACATAATCTTTTGTTCGGATTAGTGGAAGTGGTGGTTTGCATGATGAATGAGTGTTTTGGTGGGGCACGTGTTGTCATGAATCATGATGCTTCCAGAGCCGTTAGATCATACATAGTATGAATGTATGATAATATCACCAAACACGCAAATCCGACAAGCACACTTCAAAGTGAAAAACTGATCAAAACGGCACACTTCACTTATATTCACTTACCTACCATATACGTAACACACTATATAACACGAGTGTTAACAGTCGTAGTATATTGGAATGATGATGAAATGTTGAGTTCATAGTCCACTCGAGTACTAACAACTTGTAACGTTGCACYCTCATAATCCAATCTTTAATACGACTAGTATATATAAATCACATTAATTAATTCTATTATTATCGACTTATGAGCTTATAYTCTCTTCTCATAATAACATAATTTAATACATAGAACTTATAATTCACATTTCTTTTTATGRTAAGAAAACATCAAGTTCATTTTTCATCCATATTTACATTGTATGTGAATTATTAAAAATGAGATTGATGGTACCGTGACATCGATTCCACTTACTAAATAATACTCGGTCCTTGATTCATGGACACTAGATAGACAACGATTATAATGTTTTTTTTTTTTTTTAACTACCACTCGTCCACTAGCTAGATTGACATAAATTGCACGAAGTGAATTGATGAAGGCTAGGGCTTCCACAAGATACCTCAAGAGAGATTAGATTAGATTAGATGTTATTTGTGGGGAACACAAAATCTGTGATGGCCCGTGAAAAAGACAAGCCATCTGAATGGAATTCAGTTGTACTAGTAGTRGTAAACATATATATGCAGTGGATAACTAGCTAGAAGATCAGACATGAATGATCAGGTCGAGTATTAAAAATSAAAATATATACGAGAGTAGTGAGTAGTTTGGTATCAACCAAGCAAACTTGTTGGACGAAGTTTTATTGGGATGCATGGCTACTGGCTAGTTTGCAGCAGATAGGCATTCGATCTCTCTGGAATTGAAATGGACATTGCCTTATTATAATACTATATATTATCTATTATTTATTATTTATTATTTATTATTTATTATTTATATTTATGCGCCATATATGAATATATCATATATAGGATATGCTTAATTACTCATATGACTTCACATCAGTGTTATTATTAAATTCATCATCAACGGTATTATTATGATCTGATATTAGTAGTATGAACAGCTACTCCTATATGTATGCAGTATGCAATATGCAATAATTTATATATTTGCATTATTACGTCTTCCATTTCATGTGGAGTTGTGTACCTCTAATGTCCATTTTCCATGACAAATTATCCATTTATGGCTTCGATGCAACAATTATTAGGGCACTGCTCAACTATAATAGTGCAACTAATATTTAGTACG
>SNQN01000080.1:114267-126740 GCA_008642245.1 Bassia scoparia
ATTATGAATCTCCCTGCATCCACTATTCCACTCTTCGAACGTCCTCATATTTCCGTCTTACATGTCCAAACCATGCACACACCTTCCTCTTAGTTTGATCACAATTTCCGACAACAACTTGTTTGCAAATATTTCATTGTCTGATTTCCATCCTTTAGAATGTTCCACATATCCATCACAGCATCCGCATTAGCACAACATTACGATATAGACGCAACAGTGTTTTTATGCATTCCTATGAAATTTCCCTTAAAAATAAGAATTAATTCTAAATATTCAATTTTACTCCGATTGAGCATAAACCCTCTAGATTTTAACCATTACCCCTTTGCTACCATTTGGCATTAACAGAGCATAAATAGGCAAAAAATAGAATTTAAAGGGAAAGGAAAGTTTAAACTAAGGAGGAAAAGGAAGACCCATGAACAAGTTGACAGGTTCTTATTTCATTTTATTTTAAAAAAAAAACAAAAAAGGTGGTACCGTCAAAAATCGTATTTTAAAGGTAGGTTACTAACAAATTTCCAAATAATTTATGATACTACCTTCGTTCCTTGAAAATTCTCTCACTTTAGTTTTATGTTTGCAATGGCACAACTTAATTGTAGAGCATCTTTAATTATGAGTAAAAAAATTTAAAAGTTAGATTTATAATTACTATTAAACTTTAAGATGATTCAAACAGATGAATTATTAATTACACTTATATATTCATAAAAACTTTAGGAAGATTCACATAACTTGGAATAGTGTCACTTTTCTTAAGCAAAGAACTTCTATGAAATAGAGGAGTACTTGTTTTTTATCAGACACGTTCTAAAAATTCTTTGGGACACTCATATAAGCTATAATGAGAAACTAGTTCAAGACACTTCATTGACAGCATCCCAATTATCCATTAAAATTGAATATGAGGTGTCGGATCTTCATATCCCTCTTGATACGACACCCATATTGGAGTCTATAGCATAGTAAATAACTGCTTGAATCAACTTCACAATACTAAATTTCCTTGATACTACTCAAAAGTTGAAAGGACTTACACCACAGCTAGGTCGTAGTAACCAAGAGGTGCTCTTTCTATATAATAGAAAATAAAACTTAAAATCTCCCCACAAATCCATATCTTAAATGAAGACTCTTTCCAAAATCCAATACCTTCAGTTAACTCTCACTACAGAACTAAAACATATTATTGGAAACAAAAGCAAAACACATATAATCGACTACAGATCTATAGTTACTAATTCCTTAACTTTTAAATGCATCTTGCACAACATTCACAAATGTACACCCAGTCGATAAGTTATAAGCAACCCATCATATTAGACAAATTATAAATTATAATCCCACGTCATCACGACACTACATCCCCAACAAAAGCTTTCTTCTAAACCTACCATCTCTTTCCGTATGCGACATAAAAAGACCTATACAAGATTTAAATGATATGTATCCCATTGAAATACTTCAATTACCTAATCTACAATTCTACTCTAGGTCAACGTCCTACTGCCAAATGTGAATAATTTTCAAAGTCTCATTAAACAATAATACACATATACAGACATCTCTTAGATACACAATAAGATATTCATACGAAATAAACATTAAAACAGATCGAAAATATGCAACATCCAAAACTAGAATAGGATGTAAAGAAGAAAAAGGATACAAAACTGAGAAAATTAAAAAGCAGAAACCAAAAAAAAAAAAAAAAAGACATGGAAAGATTCAGAGATAAGAATAGATCTCAAATGAGGTAGAGGGAGACCGAAACAATTTGATTGGAAGGAGTTAGGAAAGGTACGAATTTGAGGTCAACAGTTCTCAATCGTAATGGATGGAGGAGGTAGATTTTTGTGGATGACCACTTTGAATGGTCAAATTTTGTTCATGGAGTTGAGAACAATTATAGGACTAATGCTTGATTGAATTGAAGTGAGAATTTTAGGGTTTGTGAAATCGGGCATTAGTGAAGCTTCAATTTGGTAAATTCATTCTTTCTCTCAATTGAATTTTTTCTTCCTTTTAATATTTGTGTTCCTTGTTAGGGTCTAGTCTTGTACATGGTTATTAAAAATTCCCGATTCGATTCAACGATTCTATGATTTTACGATCCAAAATTAAGTTTTCGATTCGATCCTGTAGTAGGATCTTAATTTTGTAGGATCACACGATCCTACCTTGATTTAAACTAAAAATACG
The DNA here is from genome assembly GCA_008642245.1 of Bassia scoparia. Taxonomy (NCBI): domain Eukaryota; kingdom Viridiplantae; phylum Streptophyta; class Magnoliopsida; order Caryophyllales; family Amaranthaceae; genus Bassia; species Bassia scoparia. The sequence goes on from SNQN01000080.1 coordinate 116,476, forward strand.
ATTCTACAATCGTACAATTSAACAACACGATTTATAAGYKTTATTATAAATTTATACATTTGGAATCTTTTTCCATAGATTTAGCAATTATAATTTCAAATTGATTATAACTATAATATTAATCATTATAGTCTTGTATTAACGAATATATTTCGATTTTTATCTAATAATAAACTTGAAATTACTCTTATTTTTTGTCCTTATGCAAGAAAAACCGTTTATTTTAGTTAAATGTTTATTAAAATGACTATTGTTTATTATATCTTGGCATTGTTATTGTTTTTTACAATCTGATTATACCGATCCGATCCTATCAACCTCTTTGATCCAAGTTRGGATCTCGATTCTAACAACTATGGTCTTGTACTTAATTAAGAATCGTTTTTGTTGCTGTGTTATTTAGTTTCCTTTATTTGAAAGATAATTACAAACTTATCTTTGTTTTCTCATGGAAGAATGTCATCCTCTTCATACTAATCTGCATTGGAAGTGCCTTTAGTTTGTAATTTTGGTTTCCAGTTGCTCAGACAATCATGGACAACAAGAAACAATACTAATAACCTTGTTTTTTTTGTTTTTTTTTTGTTGCATCCACCATGATGTTTTCCATAACAATATACTCCGTATCTATTTTTCATGTTCACCCAAAATCATAGTTTTTACTCCTGCTGTTTTACTCCCTGCTCGCGTCCCGTTCCATGCCAAATAAGAGAAACGACTAAAATGATGATCGAGTAGAGGAAGAGATGGACACGTAGGTTGATGATACAATACGCTTCGTAAAATTAGACAACGACCCTAACGAGCACATCATCCAATAATAAATCAGAATTCCTTAAAAAAAAACTAAACAAGGAAATAAATTTTTAATCAACACAATGCTTATAGGAAGGAACCACAACGATATATGATAAAATCGTACCTGAATTTATAGGAAAAAACCACCAATTCAGTGAGCAAAAACGATGTTAACGTAAACAAACAAACTAAAGCTTAAGATTAACTCACAATGTGTCTTTGCAGAACTTCTAAGGTCCCTTTATACTACTCTATGATTAGAATAGGCTAAAAGAAGATATCTACTGAACTTAATCTAACTAAAATAGATAGATAAATTACCACTAAAAACAAGATAGCTAATCGAATTAAACAACTAAATATTAACTAAATAAAATATTAAATCTAGCTAATTAAATAAAGTAATCAATATATCTTCTGAAGCAGCTCAGATAATTAAATTTAATTAAATCTAATATATTCCTCTCATGCATGCTTACTGTTCCTTGTTCCTCGCCATGCAATCATGCAGAATTCTACTGTTGCTCTCTGTAATGAGATTGCCTACTAATACACAAAAGCACTCAGACTGAGTTCATTTCCTCCTCATGGTGTCTAAAACTTCCAAGTTTGCCGCTTCGTTGTTGTTCATCTCATCCGTAGATACTCCTAAATGCGGAAGAATTGTCCCAAATTTTTTGCAACTCGTCATCAGCCAGAAAGGATCAGTCTCCTATGTTAACGGGCGCTAAACACACTACTCCTCGTTGGGCAATTCTAAGCCTATTATGCGTTGTCATTGATATTTCTCGATTATTGTTGAAAGGACCCATCACTTCTTGGATATGAGTTTTATTTTTTCTTTTTTATTTGGGAATCTCTCTTCCGTGAAAATGTAACACAACCAAGTCTCCCACCTGATAGAATGCTTCACTTACGGTGTTGTTGGCTCGCTCCTATCAGATGGATTGACTTTTTCGATCCCCCACGTACTGAGCGTGTAATTTCCTGCATGGCTTTGCACCCTATCCTTTACGATCCAATGTTGACGATTCCCCCTTGTGTGAAGGAAGAATCAATAGTGTAGTCGTGGATTGCGCCATAGACAACTTCGAAGGGGATGGTTGGTTCATAAGTTGGTGACGCTTTACGGAATTCAGCATGACAATTTAATCCCAGTCCTTCTGAGTCTTCTAACCACCCGCAATAGTTTGGCCCCCAATGTCCGGTTGGTTACCTCGGTTTGTCCGTCGTTGCGAGGTGTGGGTAGGACTAAAAGAAGCTTGTTCCAACTAACCTCCACATGTTCCACAAAATAGTCATGAATTTTTGGGTATTCGAACTTGACGATCGGTTGTGAAACTCGCGATGAAGCCGTACCACTTCTCGAAAGTAATGAGTCTGCATTACTAAATCATCATCGGTCTATGGCAACAATGAGCGATGTGGCCATGCTTTCGAAATCGATCTACAACCACCATAAATGATCTCTCCCTCTTGCGTCCTTAGGTGAAGGACTTGGAGGCACACAAATCCATCGATAGTCTCAGGGTACTCAGGCGTCGGTAAGGCATGTAGACACCTGGTGAAAGGTGCTTTTTGGCTATTCGGCAGTCGCAACACATCGAAATAAATTTTCGCACGTCGGATTGCTAGAGCCAGTAAGAAATGCTAGCTTGCAAAGATCTCAGTTCTTGTTTTATGCCAAAAGCCAGCTAGCCCCGCATGTGCTCTCGGATTAGTAACATCTCGGGTGGAACATGCACGCACAGTTGGTTTCTTTGAAGATGGTACCGTCCTGTGTGTGTAGTTCCCAACACTCCTCTCTTGCCATTGTCCATGATTTGAGAGAAATCCGTGATCGTTGCATAATATCCTTAAGTAATTCGAGATCCTAGCATAACGCCAATCAAGACCTAGCAATGTAATCGACCAAGATAAGCGCTCAGCAACTTGTTGGAACACTTCCTTGTACTAGAGAGAAATTGAAGGATGAAGGAATCCACCATTTTGCATGCCGAGTGTTCAACTTTTGTTGACCATGGAATATATTTAATGACCATGATCCGAAGCACGCACGAGAAATGATAGGACGAGGAATGTCCAATGGCTAGAGGCCTCCCACTATCGCATAGATATTCCTTGTCGTATGTGAGTAGTTCAGTCGTATCCTCCTAATTTTCAACTAAAATAAGCGATAGGCCTTCCTTTTGTAGAAGCACTGCACCAATCCCCGGCCACTAGCATCGGTTTCGATTCAAAAGGTGGGTGAAAAATCTGGTACGTGCATATAAGACTTCGCAAGCTTCTGTTATACGCTCGAATGCTTTTGGGGCCTCCCTTGTCCACACATTTTCTTTTGTCCTTTTAGACTCAATATAGGGGCGAATATACTCGAGAATTGTTGTACTGACTCCGATAAAAAAGCAACCCAGGTAAAGACACTAAGCTAATCTGTCAGTTGGTTGTGTTGGCCACCCTTTGATATCTTCGACTTTGAAGCGGTCAACTCGCTACCGGCACTCCCGTGACACCACATATCTAATACGTGACACTGGGAACAAGAAAAACACTTCAAGTTTTCCCACAAGCTTCTGCTGCTCATAACTCAAATCATTCTGGCGGAGATGCTAATTGTTCCTAGACTTCGGCTATAAATAGAAGTCACAAGGTAAACACGGAATTTTCCCAAGAGGGCTTCCAAGACTCGTCATTTACGCATAAAGGCTTGGGGCGTGGTTAGTCCAAAAGGCATCACGTAGCTCGTGATAACCCGACCTTTGTTTGAACGCGGTCTTTCACCTGTCCCCCTATCGCATTCTGACTGGTGGTACCCTGCGCAAATCCAACTCCTACTTCCGAGAAATTGCGACCGTGTAATTCACGAGAAGATCACCGTCGAGGTAGGGAAATCTATGATTGATGGTATGCTTGTTCCCGCGCGTCAATGCAACATGCGCCATCCTCATCTTTTTTTGGGCACACAGGAGTGTGGGCAACGGCACAGGGCTCATAAGTCTGAAATGGCCTTGTCCATCAGTTTCTCATTGCCCTCTGATCTCCTTGGATTCTGTTGGGTTGCATCGATATCGCAGCCGTATTCGGCATGGTGCTCCCGGAATAAGTCTATTTGATAGTCTATTCCTCGTTTTGAGGTAGTCCTTGGAAGTTCTGAGGAAACATCTTAGAAATCGGCAGTAGTTGTGTTAATATATATGGATGCCGCGATGGTTGACTTCAATCCCTTTACATGAGAGAAAAATTAACCAGTCATCTCCGATTCCTGTTCAAATCTTTTTGGGCTGCAACAAATGGCCTTCTTTGTGGTTGTCCTTGGAGTCTCATCTAAGAGATAGGTTAAGGGCAATCAGTGCTTGTCTCTCACTCTTCTTGACAACAATATTAGTGCGCCTGCGAATGTGTGCGAACGATTCATCACTGCCATGTGACCCATAAGAATGTGGCACGCACCGATCGGACAAACATCACACAATACAGGTACTATTACCTACAATCAAGAAAAAGTATTAGAGCTTGTATTACTCACCTGACACGTCTTTATCATTCAACCATGTACTTTAGGGACGCGGGTGTTCCTATAGATGGGAGTTCCAGTTTTTCTCGATAACTCGTTGAACACAGTTGGTGCAACTTCCAAGGTTATTGATGAACTGATAGCGATTACCCGTACTTGATCGAGTGGGGTGAAAATTTTGTCCGCTGTGTGTCTTCTCTATTCTCACACTTATGTCAACATCGACCAGTATCACGTCTTTCCGCTGGGTTCCTGCCTCGATTTCACTAATCTGCCATCGTCTTCCTCAGGATTGATATGACTAAACGTCCTTCTGCTCAAATCTTCCTTAACTTCTCTGAGAGTCAAAATTCGCGAGTTGGCCAACACTGATCGTGCTATGTGTCCATATCGCCATGACACTTGAAGCATTTTCTTTATGGTCTTTCGCGTCGAGATTAGCTTGATTTCGGTAGTGCAGTTCCTCTTTTTCACTGGTTTTTTATCCTCTCCTTGTCTTATGCTCGATAAAACTTCGCGAAATTGAGTCGAAAAATAGCTTGCTTGCTCTGCCCTTTTTCCCTTCTTTTCTACGCGTAAAGCACCTTGCACAAATTTCGGAAACCCAATAGTTGTAATTCTATCTTTCAGATACTTCTCCACTCAACCGGACAGAACTCGCAATTTTTAGTTCTTCTCGTTCTCTAGATCACACATCATGCTTAACCTTTCGAATTCGTTAATGTATTCCTCGACGCTTTGATTACCCTGTTCAAGGTCTGCATTTGAATGTTCAAATCTTTGGACATAATTGAGGTACAAACTCTCTTATGTTATTTCTTTAATTGCTTCCAGGTGATGATCTTTTTCGCGAACCTCTTTCTGCTCTTTTTTTTTAAATTTTCATACCATAACTCGCGTAAAACCCTGCTAGCTTGCATTCCGCGATCTTACCCTTGTGGTCTTTCATCGTAGTCCTTGTACTCAAACAAGGTTCGGCTCTAGAACCCAGCGAGGAATTTATCAAGGTTCGCTCATGGCCCCCGTTAAAATCAGGAATATCTTAAATTTTAAATTTCGATCATTCTCCTTCTTCCGGTGGTGTTCTTCCTTTCGAAAGAGCCACGCTGCTGGTATACTAGTTCTTTCGGTACCTCATGGCCTTGGGTACCTCTTCGACACTGGAAGAAGCCTAGAGTTTGAAGTACCCACTTCTTTTTCAACCTTGCTCGCTAGTTTTCTTCGAGGCGTAGGGCAATTTCTTCTATCCTCGTAGCAACTCCCGATCTGCTTATCTCGATGCCATTCCCTAACCTGCTCCTCGGTAAGCCTCAGGCATTTATCCTTCTCTTCGTTCTCCGCTGTTTTTTTTTTCTATCGTTCAAGCTTGCTACCTAGCTCTGAATAACAAGATGATACGTATACGCTTCGTAAAAATTAGACAACGACCCTAACACAACTCAATCAACAATAATAATCAGAATTCCTCGTTTAACAAAACATAAAAAGGAAATAAAATTTTAATAAACACAAATCGCTTATAGGAATGAATCCACCCACGATTAATGAATTAAAATCGTACCTGAAATTTATAGGAATACACCAATTCAGGAGCAAAACGAATGGTTTTAACGTAACAAACAAAACAAAGCTTAAGATTTACTCACAATGTGGTCTTTGCAATACTTCTAAGGTCCCTTTTATATACTCTCATGATTAGAGAATAGGCAAAAGAAGATATCTACTGATTAATCTTACTAAAACTAAGATAGATAATTACACTAAAACAAGATAGCTAATTAATTAACAACTAAATATTCTAAATAAAATACTTAATTACTAATTATTAAATAAGTAATTAATATATTCTGAATGCATGCTCACGATTATTAAATAATTAATCTAATATATCCTCTGCAATCATGCACTGCTTCCTTGTTCCCTCGCCATGCAATCCTGCATATTCCTCTACTGCTTGCTCCTCCTGTAATGAGATTGCTACTAATTCCCAAAGGCTCACTCAGAAAGAGTTCTATTTCCTCCTCATGTGTGTCTAAAATCCTTTCCATTTTGCCTCTTGTTGTGTTCATCTCCATCGTAGACATGTGATGTATACATTACCATTGATTACTGATATAGAAGTTTGGAGGATTATTTGAATGGAAAGAAATACATTTTAGAGAACGGCAGAAGAAGAATTTAAAGGTTTATGAGGGGAAAGAAAGAATGGCAAAAAGGAAATAAAGGTTAAGGTTTTTGGGTGCAAGGCGTGTGCAACTACGATGACCATTTGCCCTGAACACGGTAAAGTCATCGCCCAGGAGAAGCAACTCCTCCTCCTATAATCCCATTTTCCAAGAATGGTGCATCTTTCTTGGAATCCAGCCCATTAGAGGTACAAGCAGAAATATCAATATCGGACCCCTAACGAAACATCATGCAAAAGCGATCTTGATGACCAAATGTAAGCCAATTGGGCTAAATAAGACAGAGAACAATAGCGCCAATAGTTGTTCTCCGCATTAACAATAGACATCATTTGACGAATAGAAAGCACCAATGTCGATGGGTTTGGCAAAAGCATATGTTCAGCATGCGTAGCTCATCTTCGATTACTGTTTCTGCTCAGACAAGAAGATAGTATTGGCGCAGCACCTATAGCATAGCGAAGTGCAGGATGACGAATGAGAGATTGGGACTTTCCTTTGAGTTCGAAAGCATCTCCCGAACCACCTGCACCAAACTGTTGAACATCCAAAACCGCGAAGTTTAGTCTGGCGCCACTAGGCACTAAGGACTCTCAAGTGAAGTAAAGTCCATGTATGCTCCATCATATAAAGGCGAAAATTGATCACAGTATTCACATCTGGCTTCACATTGGCTTTTAAGGAAGCTCAAAACTCAAGTTGTGACTCTTTTGTAAGTCGACCTTGTAGTGAGAAGATCATAACAACAAATTAGAAAAGAGCCAACGAAGATCATCTCTATACGCAACGCCTTAAGAGCATCATATCACAAAGGTAGCAGAGACCCCTCTCTAAACAACTTTCATAAGTTGCTTGAAATTGCGCATCCCATTAAAATCAATACATAGCAGTCGAGTCACCACTTCTTTGCTGGCCTTTGGAGTTCAAAGAAAATCTTTTTCTTGCCAATGGAGATGATTTTCGCTTTGAAGTGGGAATTTCTTAACAGAAAGTGGATTGGCCTTAGAAGTGGACTTGAACCGTTGTTTTCGTCGAACACATTGGGAGTGCGCGCATGGGGGTAGGAATAAAATAAAAGAAATCTCTATCTCACACCCACCAAGTCAGAAGAAATCACAAGTCACAACCAAAAGTCCACACACTAATTCACGTAAAGTTGAAGGCAAAATCTAATTGTCTAACAACCTCGAATCCAATTCAAGTAATTCAGTGATCGATAATTGGCCCAGAAATTTTCGGTCCAAGACTGCCAAATGCAAGTAATAGATCTTAATATACTCATCAACATAAAATAAAAACCCAAATAATTGATTTACCTTAAGATCTATTACCTTGGCAATTGTTGATGAGTCGACAAAGCTCAGTAGATGTCGAAGTAATTTTAGAGAAAATCCTTGATAAAAACGGCGATAAACTTATAAAAAAAACTAACTTTTGTCAATTGATTGGGGTTTTGATTTTTATTGTTGATGAGTATATTTAGATTATTTTACCTTTAGCATTGTTGATCGAGGTCGTAAAGCTTAGTTAGAGGTCGAGTATTTTAAGAGAATACTTGATAAAACGGCGATAAATCCGCATGACCAAGGAAACTCCTTCACCGCCTTCACAGAAGTGGGAGGTGGGCAGCGTCAATGAATCTACCTTGAAGCTTTGTCGACTTCGATGCCCCTGTGAGAGACAAATGACCAAAACCACACTTGTTGAACCATAAAATGACCTTCTCGGCAGTTAAGATAAGATTGACTTCTTGACATCTTGAAGCACCTTTTTCAAGTTTTGAATGCAATTATCACAAAAGATTTCCCTACACTGAGAAATATCCATAAAACTTCCATAATATTTTCAATCAATGCCTGAGAAAATTGCGATAATACACTCTGAAGGTGGCAGGCAGCATTGCAGTCAAATGACATCTTCGATAAGCAGGTGCCATAAGGAAGTTGAAAGTGGTCTTTTCCTGATCACTTGGGTGGACTGGAAATTTGGAAGAGACTGAAATACCATCCAGTAACAGAAAAGGAATGCTTTGCCAACCTTTCTAACATCTGATCAATAGATGGGAGAGGAAATGATCTTTTCGGGTGGCCTTATTTAGTTTCTTATAATCTATATCACATGCGCACCCTGTTACAGTTCTAGTGGAATTTTTCACCTTGTCATTTCTTGACAACGGTCATGCCACCCTTCTTTGGAACATTGCACTGGGCTAACCCACTTACTATCCGGATAGGGTTAGATTATACCAGTCAAGCAGATTTTAGAACCTCTTTTTTAACTACTCCTCATGTTTGGATTAAGTCGTTTTGAAGGTTACAGAGAGCATCGATCGTCTCAAGAATATCTATGGCATACAAACTGAAGGGTTGATTCCCTTGATATCATCAATGCTGTAGCCATAACATTTTTATAATCTTCTCAAACAGTGAGCAATTGTCAATTTTGCATGTCAGCATTAACAATACGGATATGTTTTATTGGACCAATATTAGGCTGATCAGTACTCGGATATCGATCCGTTTATCCGTTTCGGGATCGGATATCCGTATCCGAAATTTGCGAAATGCTATCCGTATGCCGATCCGAAATGCTCGGATATCCGATATCGAAATTTTTTCGGATCGGATACGTAAATATACGATATCGAATTTTGGAAAACCTATTATTTTTTTAATTTTTTTTTTCTCTCTATTATAATTAACTATTTTCATTCATATATGATATATCAATAGTTTCAATACATAGTTATTGAAATATCGATAATAATTATTTTAATCTTAGTCTTTTTATAACTTAATCTAAAAAATTTAATAAAGAACACAAATTACACAACTCACAAATCAAAATCCCAAAAACATATTCAACAACATATATAGTTTCTTAATTTCAAACTATAAGCTCCAAGTTCCAAGCTTCAAGTCCAAGCCAACTACTAAGCCAATCTCATCACTAACATGTAGTGGTCAAAATCAAAATCAAAAAATATTAACAAACATACATCAGTTCACAAGTTTAAATTTTTTTTCCTCTTGGTTGAATTTGCGCTCCGATCTTGGTGAACATTTGTTGGTTTGGTTGTGAAGCTTTGCAGTGACGCAATGGATCATCGCTTGAGGGGTTAGCACTTGAAGGGTAGCACTTTTCCCCGTGATATCGGCCATTAATTGACACAATATATAGTTAAAACATGATTAATGATACAATAATTATCAAGTTTATAACAAATACTACAACCTATCATACCCAAATAAATAAACTTAATCAAATGAATTAATGATTAAACTTAACATTGTACTTTTCACCTAATAATATAACAACACACTTGTGTTGCACATATTAAATAATCTATATTTAATAACTAATGATAGTCACTATATTATTCTTGTTTTCTGCTGTATCGATTGGAAAAAACAAGGTTAAATTACTAGACTATTTTACATACGCATGTAAGTAATGAAAAAAGCTTAATGGACCTGTGATTATTACACAATTACAGTAATACGCATATTGTTTACTAATACGCATTTTACTAATATGCATGTTCAGTAATCCAGAGTAATGGAATATGGAGTAATTGCGAAATTCATTACACATTAGTATTGAATTGACTATTTCTAAAATCAACATGTAAAATAAAATGTAGTAAACTACAATCAGGAATACAATACGATTTGTCTATGTTGGCCTTCAGTCAAAGCAGTTGTAAATCTAACAGAACAAGAAATTCTAACAAAAGCACTCAAAGGTCAAGCGTATGGTGGGGGGGG
>SNQN01000080.1:140207-159706 GCA_008642245.1 Bassia scoparia
TTCCGGACAAATTCGTGCTGGGTCGCAAATATGTCGTTTCTTGGACGAAAAACGTGGGTTATACATAACCGAAATGAGGTCTCCGGACAATTTTCGGAAAAATTGTCGAATTTTACCTTGGGTTCATACGATAATATGATGGGTCTGAGAAATTGCCGAAATTTTTACGATGGGTCTTACGATAATATGATGGGTCCGAGGAAGATTTGGAGGCCAAAAGTGTCCATACAGGGGACTTTTTGGTCCGTTAAAAAAAAACGAGAAAACGTCGAAACGCTCGTAGGAGGCCGTACGCATAGTATTTGGGCACAAAACTGTTGGAATAGGTCGTTTCTCATGGCCGTGAAGGCGTGACAGCAATTCCGGACAAATTCGAGCCGGGTCGCCTAGATGTCATTTCTTGGCTGAAAAACGTGGGTTATACATCACACCGAAATGAGGTCTACGGATAATTTTTGGAAAAATTGCCGAAATTTTTACCATGGGTTCATATGATAATATTATGGGTTCGAGGAAGATTAGGGGGCCAAATGAGTCCATACGGGGGGCTTTTGGGTGCGTTAAAGAAAAAACGAGAAAACGTCGAAACGCCTGTAGGAGGCAGTACGCCTCGTATTTGGGCGCGGAACTGTTTGAATAGTCGTTTCTCATGGCCGTGAAGGAGTAAAAGCAATTCCGGAAAAATTCCAGCCGGGTCGCCGAGATGACGTTTCTTGGACGAAAAACGTGGGTTATACATCACCGAAATGAGGTCTTCCGGCAATTTATGGAAAAATTGCCGAGATTTTTACCATGGGTTCATACGATAATATGATGGGTTCGAGGAAGATTTGGGGGCCAAATGAGTCCATACGGGGGGGTTTTGGGTCCGTTAAAGAAAAAAGGAGAAAACGTCGAAACGCCCGTAGGAGGCAGTACGCCTTGTATTTGGGCACAAAAATTTTGGAATAGTCGTTTCTCATGGCCTTGAAGGCGTGACAGCAATTCCAGACAAATTCGAGAAGGGTCACCGAGATGTCGTTTCTTGGCCAAAAAACGTGGGTTATAAATCACCGAAATGAGGTGTCTGGACAATTTTCGGAAAAATTGCCGAAATTTTTACCATGGGTTTTACGATAATATGATGGGTCAGAGGAAGATTTGGAGGCCAAAACTGTCCATACAGGGGACTTTTGGGTCCGTTAATAAAAAAAGAGAAAACGTCAAAACGCACGTAGGAGGCCGTACGCCTAGTATTTGGGCACAAAACTGTTGGAATAGTCGTTTCTCATGGCTGTAAAGGCGTGACAGCAATTCCGAACAAATTCGAGCCGTGTAGCCGAGATGTCGTTTCTTGGCCGTAAAACGTGGGTTATAAATCACCAAAATGAGGTCTCCTGACAATTTTTAGAAAAATTTCCGAAATTTTTACCATGGGTTCATACGATAATATGATGGGTCCGAGGAAGATTTGGGGGCCAAATAATTCCATACAGGGGACTTTTGGGTCCGTTAAAGAAAAAACGAGAAAACGTAGAAACACTCGTAGAAGGCAGTACGCCTAGTATTTGGGCACAAAACTGTTGGAATAGTCGTTTCTCATAGCCGTGAAGGCGTGACAGCAATTCCGGACAAATTCGAGCCGAGTCGCCGATATGTCGTTTCTTGGACGAAAAACGTGGGTTAAACATCACCGAAATAGGTTCCGGACAGCCGAAATTTTTACCGTGGGTTCATATGATCATATGATGGGTCCGAGGAAGATTTGGGGGCCAAATTAGTCCATACATGGGACTTTTGGGTCCGTTAAAGAAAAAACGAGAAAACGTCGAAACGCTCGTAGGAGGCAGTACGCCTAGTACTTGTTCACAAAGCTGTTGGAATAGTCGTTTCTTTTGGCCGTGAAGGCGTGACAGAAATTTCGGACAAATTCGAACCGGGTCGCCGAAATATCGTTTCTTGGCCGAAAAACGTGGGTTATACATCACCGAAATGAGGTCTCCGGACAATTTTCTGAAAAATTCCCGAAAATTTTACCATGGGTTCATACGATAATATGATGGGTCCGTGGAAGATTTGGGGGCCAAATGAGTCCATACAGGGGACTTTTGGGTCCGTTAAAGAAAAAACGAGAAAACGTCGAAACGCTCGTAGGAAGCAGTATGCCTAGTATTTGGGCACAAAATTGTTGGAATAGTTGTTTTTCATGGCCGTGAAGGCGTGACAGCAATTCCGATCAAATTCGAGCCGCGTCGCCGAGAATTCGTTTCTTGGACGAAAAACGTGGGTTATACATCACCGAAATGAGGTCTCCAGACAATTTTCGGAAAAATTACCGAAATTTTTACCATGGGTTCATACGATAATATCATGGGTCCGAGGAAGATTTGGGGGCCAAATGAGTCCATACGGCCATACGGGGGACTAAAAGGTCCGTTAAAGAAAAAACGAGAATACGTCGAAATGCTCGGAAAAGGCAGTACACCGAGTATTTGGGCACAAAACTGTAGGAATAGCCGTTTCTCATGGCCGTGAAGGCATGACAGCAATTCCGGACAAATTCGAGCTGGGTCGTAAAGATGTCGTTTCTTGGACGAAAAACGTGGGTTATACATAACCGAAATGAGGTCTCCGGACAATTTTCGGAAAAATTGCCTAATTTTACCCTGGGTTCATACGATAATATGACGGGTCTGAGAAAGATTTGAGGGCCAAATGAGTCCAGATGGGGGACTTTTGGGTCCGTTAAAGAAAAACGAGAAAACGTCGTAATGCTCGTAGGAGGTAGTACGCCTAGTATTTGGGCACAAAACTGTTGGAATAGTCGTTTCTCATGGCCGTGAAGGCGTGACAAGAATTCCGGACAAATTCGAGCCGGTTCGCCGAGAAGTCGTTTCTTAGATGAAAAACGTGGGTTATACATCACCGAAATGAGGTCTCCGGACAATTTTCGGAAAAATTGTCGAAATTTATACCATGGGTTCATACCATAATATGAAGGGTCCGAGGAAGATTTGTGGCCAAATGAGTCCATACGGCGGGCTTTTGAACCCGTTAAAGAAAAAACGAGAAAACATCGAAACACTTGTAGGAGGTAGTACGCCTATTATTTGGTCACAAAACTGTTGGAATAGTCATTTCTCATGGCCGTGAAGGCGTGAGAGGAATTCCGGACAAATTGGAGCCGGGTCGACGAGATGTCGTTTCTTGGCTGAAAAACGTGGGTTGTACATCATCGAAATGAGGTCTCCGGACAATTTTCGTAAAAATTGCAGAGATTTTTACCATGGGTTCATACGATAATATGATGGGTCCGAGGAAGATTTAGGGGCCAAACGAGTCCATACGTAGGGCTTTAGGGTCCGTTAAAGAAAAAACGAGAAAACGTCGAAACGCTCGTAGGAGGCAATACGCCTAGTATTTGCGCAAAAAACTCTTGGAATAGTCATTTCTCATAGCCGTGAAGGCGTGACAGCAATTCCGGACAAATTCGAGCCGTGTCACCGAGATGTCGTTTCTTGGCCGTAAAACGTGGGTTAAACATCACCGAAATGAGGTCTCCGAACAATTTTCGAAAAAATTGCCTAAATTTTTACCATGAGTTCATACGACAATATTATCGGTCCGAGGAAGATTTGGGGACCAATTGAGTCCATACGGGGGACTTTTGGGTCCGTTAAAGAAAAAACGAGAAAACGTTGTAACGCTCGTAGGTGGTAGTACGCCTAGTATTTGGGGACAAAACTGTTGGAATAGTCGTTTTTTATGGCCGTGAATGAATGACAACAATTCCGGACAAATTCGATCCGGGTCGCCGAGATGTCGTTTCTTGGCTAAAAAACGTGGGTTATATAACACCGAAATGAGGTCTCCGGACAATTTTTCGGAAAAATTGCCGAAATTTTTACCATGGGTTCATACGATAATATGATGGGTTCGAGGAAGATTTGGGGGCCAAATGAGTCCATACGGGGGACTTTTGAGTCCGTTAAAGAAAAAACGAGAAAACGTCGTAACGCTCGTAGGAGGCCGTACGCCTAGTATTTGAGCACAAAACTGTTGGAATAGTCGTTTCTCATGTTAGTGAAGGCGTGACAGCAATTCCGGAAAAATTCGAGCCGAGTCACCGAGATGTCGTTTCTTGGCCGAAAAACGTGGGTTATACATCACCGAAATGAGGTCTCCGGACAATTTTCGGAAAAATTGCCGATATTTTTACCATGGGTTCATAAGATAATATGATGGGTTCGAGGAAGATTTGGGGGCCATATGAGTCCATACAGGGTGCTTTTGAGTCCGTTAAAGAAAAAATGAGAAAACGTCGAAACGCTCGTAGGAGGCAATACGCCTAGTATTTGGGCAAAAACTTATTGCAATAGTCGTTTCGCATGGCCATGAAGGCGTGACAGCAATTCTGGACAAATTCGAGCCGTGTCGCCGAGATGTCGTTTCTTGGCCGTAAAACGTGGGTTATACATCACCGAAATGAGGTCTCCGGAAAATTTTTGAAAAAATTGCCGAAATTTTTACCATGAGTTCATATGACAATATTATCGGTCCGAGGAAGATTTGGGGACCAATTGAGTCCATACGGGGGGCTTTTGGGTCCGTTAAAGAAAAAACGAGAAAACGTCGAAACGCTCATAGGAGGCAGTACGCCTCGTATTTGGGCACAAAACTTTTTTAAAATAGTCATTTCTCATGGCTGTAAAGTCGTAACAGCAATTCCGGACAAATTCGAGCCGGGTCGCCGATATGTCGTTTTTTGGCTGAAAAACGTAGGTTATACATCACCGAAATGAGGACTCCGGTAAATTTTCGGAAAAATTGCCGAGATTTTTACCATGGGTTCATACGATAATATTATGGGTCCGAGGAAGATTTGAGGACCAAATGAGTTTCTATGGGGGTTTTTGGGTCCGTTAAAGAAAAACCGAGAAAACGTCGAAACGCTCGTAGGAGGCAGTACGCCTAGTAATTGGGCACAAAACAGTTGGAATAGTCGTTTCTCTTGGCAGTGAAGGCGTGACAGATATTTCGGAAAAATTCGAACCGGGTCGCCGAGATGCCGTTTCTTAACCGAAAAACGTGGGTTATACATCAACGAAATGAGGTCTCCGGACAATTTTCGGAAAAATTGCCGAAAATTTTACCATGGGTTCATACGATAATATGAAGGGTCCGATGAAGATTTGGGGACCAAATGAGTCATTACTGGGGGCTTTTGAGTCCGTTGAAGAAAAAACGAGAAAACGTCGAAACGCTCGTAGGAGGCAGTACGCCTAGTTTTTGGGTACAAAACTGTTGGAATAGTTGTTTCTCATGGCCGTGAAGGCGTGACAGCAATTCCGGACAAATTCGAGACGGGTAGCCGAGATGTCGTTTCTTGGACGAATAACGTGGGTTATACATCACTGAAATGAGGTCTACGGACAATTTTTGGAAAAATTGCCGAGATTTTTACCATGGGTTCATACGATAGTATGATGGGTTCGAGGAAGAATTGGGGGCCAAATGAGTCCATACGGGGGGCATTTGGGTCCGTTAAAAAAAACGAGAAAACGTCGAAACGCTCGTAGGAGGCAGTACGCCTCGTATTTGGGCACAAAACTGTTGAAATAGTAGTTTCTCATGGCCGTGAAGGCGTAACAGCAATTCCAGACAAATTCCTACCAGGTCGCCGAGATGTCGTTTCTTGGCTGAAAAACGTGGGTTATACATCACTGAAATGAGGTCTCCGGACAATTTTCAGAAAAATTGCCGAAATTTTTACCATGGGGTCATACGACAATATGATAGGTCCGAGGAAGATTTGGGGGCCAAATGAGTCCATACAGGGGGCTTTAGTCCCCGTTAAAGATAAAACGAGAAAACGTCGAAATGCTCGTAGGAGGCAGTACGCCTAGTATTTAGGCACAAAACTGTTGGAATAGTCGTTTCTCATGGCCGTGAAGGCGTCACAGCAATTCCAGACAAATTCGAGACGAGTCGGCGAGATGTCGTTTCTTGGACGAAAAACGTGGGTTATACATCACCGAAATGAGGTCTACGGACAATTTTCGGAAAAATTGCCGAGATTTTTACCATGCGTTCATACGATAATATGATGGGTCCGAGGAAGATTTGGGGGCCAAATGAGTCCATACGGGGGCTTTTGGGTCCGTTAAAGAAAAAACGAGAAAACGTCGAAACGCTCATAGGAAGCAGTACGCCTCGTATTTGGGCACAAAACTGTTGGAATAGTCGTTTCTCATGGCTGTGAAGGCGTGACAGCAATTTCGGACAAATTTGAGTCGTGTCGCCGAGATGTCGTTTCTTGGCCGTAAAACGTGGGTTATACATCACCAAAATGAGGTCTCCTGACAATTTTTAGAAAAATTGCCGAAATTTTTACCATCAGTTCATACGATAATATGATGGGTGCGAGGAAGATTTGGGGGCCAAATGATTCCATACATGGGACTTTTGGGTCCGTTAAAGAAAAACCAAGAAAATGAAGAAACACGCGTAGAAGGCAGTACGCCTAGTATTTGGGCACAAAACTGTTGGAATAGTCGTTTCTCATGGCCGTGAAGGCGTGACAGCAATTCCGTACACATTCGAGCAGGGTCGTCGAGATGTCGTTTCTTGGACGAAAAACGTGGGTTAAACATCACCGAAATAGGTCTCCGGACAGCCGAAATTTTTACCATGGGTTCATACGATCATAAGATGGGTCCGAGGAAGATTTGGGGGCCAAATGAGTCCTTTCATGGGACTTTTGGGTCCGTCAAAGAAAAAAACGAGAAAACGTCGAAACGCTCGTAGGAGGCAGTACGCCTAGTATTTGGTCACAAAGCTGTTGGAATAGTCGTTTCTCTTGGCCGTGAAGGCGTGACAGAAATTCCGGACAAATTCGAACCGGGTCGCCGAAATGTCGTTCTTGGCTGAAAAACGTGGGTTATACATCACCGAAATGAGGTCTCAGGACAATTTTCTGAAAAATTGCCGAAAATTTTACCATGGGTTCATACGATAATATGATGGGTCCGAGTAAGATTTGGGGGCCAAATGAGTCCATACAGGGGACTTTTGGGTCCGTTAAAGAATAAACGAGAAAACGTCGAAACGCACGTAGGAAGCAGTACGCCTAGTATTTGAGCACAACACTGTTGGAATAGTCGTTTTTCATGGCCGTGATGGCGTGACAGCAATTCCAGTCAAATTCGAGCCGCGTCACCGAGAAATCGTTTCTTGGACGAAAAACGTGGGTTATACATCACCGAAATGAGGTCTCCAGACAATTTTCGGTAAAATTACCGAAATTTTTACCATGGGTTCATACGATAATATCATGGGTCCGAGGAAGATTTGGGGGCCAAATGAGTCCATACGGCCATACGGGGGCCTAAAAGGTCCGTTAAAGAAAAAACGAGAATACGTCGAAATGCTCTGAAAAGGCAGTACACCGAGTATTTGGGCACAAAACTGTAGGAATAGTCGTTTCTCATGGTCGTGAAGGCGTGACAGCAATTCCGGACAAATTCGAGCTGGGTCGCAAAGATGTCGTTTCTTGGACGAAAAAATGGGTTATACATAACCGAAATGAGGTCTCCGGACAATTTTCGGAAAAATTGCCTAATTTTACCCTGGGTTCATACGATAATATGATGGGTCTGAGAAAGATTTGAGGGCCAAATGAGTCCAGATGGGGGACTTTTGGGTCCTTTAAAAAAACGAGAAAACGTCGTAATGCTCGTAGGAGGTAGTACGCCTAGTATTTGGGCACAAAACTGTTGGAATAGTCGTTTTTCATGGCCGTGAAGGCGTGACAGCAATTCCGGACAAATTCGAGACTGGTCACCGAGATGTCGTTTCTTGGCCGAAAAACGTGGGTTATACATAACCGAAATGAGTACTCCGGAAAATTTTCGGAAAAATTGCGAGATTTTTACCATGGGTTCATACGATAATATTATGGGTCCGAGGAAGATTTGAGGAACAAATGAGTTCCTATGGGGGCTTTTGGGTCCGTTAAAGAAAAATCGAGAAAACGTCGAAACGCTCGTAGGAGGCAGTACGCCTAGTATTTGGGCACAAAACTGTTGGAATAGTTGTTTCTCTTTGCAGTGAAGGCGTGACAGCAATTTCGGAAAAATTCAAACCGGGTCGCTGAGATGTCGTTTCTTGACCGAAACACGTGGGTTATACATCAACAAAATGAGGTCTCCGGACAATTTTCGTAAAAATTGCCGAAAATTTTACCATGGGTTCATACGATAATATGAAGGGTCCGAGGAAGATTTGGGGGCCAAATGAGTCCATACGAGGGGCTTTTGGGACCGTTAAAGAAAAAATGAGAAAACGTCGAAACGCTCGTTGGAGGCAGTACCCCTCGTATATGGGCACAAAACTGTTAGAATAGTCGTTTCTCATGGCCGTGAAGGCGTGACAACAATTCCGGACAAATTCGAGACGGGTCACCGAGATGTCGTTTCTTGGCTGAAAAACGTAGGTTATACATCACCGAAATGAGGTCTCTGGACAATTTTCGGAAAAATTGCCGAAATTTTTACCATGGGTCTTATGATAATATGATGGGTCCTAGTAAGATTTGGAGGCCAAAAGTGTCCATACAGGGGAGTTTTGGGTCCGTTAAAAAAAACGGGAAAACCTCGAAACGCTGGTAGGAGGCTGTACGCCTACTATTTGGGCCCAAAACTGTTGGAATAGTCGTTTCTCATGGCCGTGAAGGCGTGACAGCAATTCCGGACAAATTCGAGCCGGGTCGCCGAGATGTCGTTTCTTGGCCGAAAAACGTGGATTATACATCATCGAAATGAGGTCTCCGGACAATTTTCGTAAAAATTGCCAAAATTTTTACTATGGGTTCATACGATAATATGATGGGTCTGAGGAAGATTTAGGGGCCAAATGAGTCCATACGGGGTGATTTTGAGTCCGTTATAGAAAAAACGAGAAAACGTCGAAACGCTCGTAGGAGGCAGTACGCCTAGTATTTGGGCACAAAACTGTGGTAACAGTCGTTTCTCATGGCCGTGAAGGCGTGACAGCAATTCCGGGCAAATTCGAGCCGCGTCGCCGAGATGTCGTTTCTTGGACGAAAAACTTGGGTTATACATCACAGAAATGAGGTCTCCGGACAATTTTTGGAAAAATTACCGAAATTTTTACCTTGGGTTCATACAATAATATGATGGGTCTGAGGAAGATCTGGGGGCCAAATGAGTACATACGGGGGGCTTTTGGGTCCGTTAAAGAAAAAAAAAGGAGAAAATGTTGAAATGCTCGTAAGAGGCTGTAGACCGTGGGCCGAACCCCGCGGGGGGCTTGCTTGGGCCTACATCGATGTGGGCTTGAGCCACAGAACCCGCACGGGAGTGCGTTGGGGGAGTGTTGTCGAGTAAGGGGATCGCCACCGTACCTATTAAGGTTAATCACGGACGCCTGAAACGTTGGTGCCAAAACAATGGCCCCATGGTCCGATCCAATAACTAGTTCGTGGGTTGGGGGACATGGTACGGATTGAATCTTTGACCCAATCCACCCGCATGTAGGGGCCTCTACTCGGTCTCATTGTAATTCCATTAAACACGATTATAGGATGCACAACATCTTAGCAATTTTAAGCCTTATATGCGTTCTAATCCTAAAGTTACTACAACAATGGATTTCTATTATGCACAAACAACTACCTATCCTAGAAATCATGAACACTTGATATTAATCAAATTAATACGGTGCCTAGAAGCCGGTTGTCCATAATTAATCTGACTTTAATTTGATTCACATAATTTCCGGTCTTTATATAAAGGGTATACGAAATGCAATACAAAACATATATACAATATGCATATACAAATGTACATCACCCTTACCTTGTCGCTGCAAACAAACATATCGTTAGAAAATATTAAATATAATGATAGCGCCTTTAATCGATTCGCTAAACAAATCAAACAAACATGTTAGTGTTGACGAAGAAAGTGCCTCGTTAAAGATCGCTTTACAAAATGCAAAGAATACGTTAGTAATGACAAGCAATATTAATGACAACGATAAAATGAGAAGGATAATAAAGTTAATGAAAATGAAAACAACCAAAAAGTGATAAATAATCCTACATATTTACATGAAGCGATTAAAAAGGTGGGTTTCTACATTTTATTAGTTGAATTGAGACTCGAATAGTTATTAATCAAGTTAAAAAGAAGCAAAAATGAGGTTTAGGGTGAGTAACCTCAGAGTTATACCTTGATTCCGCTCGTTGATTTGATTTAAAAAGACCTATTAGAACCCGTATTTTGTGGTTTTAGTTGTGAGAGAGTATGAGTGAGAGAGCAAGAGAGTATGCGAAGCCTAGCAACGTATGCCGTCCCCTCGGAAATGAGGCGTAAGAGGGTATTTATAGGCGCAAAAAACCAAAAACGAGCGTATATACGCTCAAAACCAGCGTATATACGCTCAAAACGAGCGTATATACGCTCAAAACGAGTGTATATACGCTCAGAGGAGCGTGTATACGCTCGGTTGAGCATATATACGCTCGACTGAGCATATATACGCTCGACTGAGCGTATATACGCTTGAAAATTCTGAATCTTCCTTTGTTCTTGAGCATATACGATCCAAGGAGCGTATATACGCTCACGTATTCTCAATATTATCTCACGTATTCTCAAGATTATACGAAGATTTTCCGATTCTCTTTGGATTTTGCATGAACCTAGACACTTCTTTTGCAAGAAATATTGTTCTAGAGGGTTCTAGAACATTCCAAGTATTTTTTTGGGTATTTTTAAAGTATTTTCTGATTTTTCTATGTATTTCTTGCGTATTTTGTTTTTTATAAATATTGTAAAATTCATAGAAAATTATAGAAAAATCGGAAAAATAATCTAAAAATACTTGTGAACTCAGAAAAATGAGAAGAATGCAATGAAAAAAGGAAATAATGAAAATCACCAATATAATTTATTTGAAAAATCCTAAAACCAAATAGAAAATTCTAAAAAATAGAAAATAAATAAAAGAAATAAAAGAAAATACTTTTTGCCTATTATTTGACCTTCGGCATATGATTTTGAGCTTGACTTCAAATATTTCGAGCTTTTCACGAGTTAAAATGCGTCTTTTTGAAACAAATCGATCACGAAACGTGATATGTTTCATCATCGGTTACTCATTTGGGGAGACACATTTAGGTGTCTATAGAGGCAGTACGCCTAGTATTTTGTCAAAAAGCTATTGGAATAGTCGTTTCTCATGGCCGTGAAGGTGTGACAGCAATTCCAGACAAATACAAACCGGGTCGCCGAGATGTCGTTTCTTGGCCGAAAAACGTGGGTTATACATCATCGAAATGAGGTCTCCGAACAATTTTAAGAAAAATTGCCGAAATATTTACCATGGGTTCATACGATAATATGATGGGTCTGAGGAAGATTTGGGGGCCAAATGAGTCCATACAGGGTACTTTTGGGTCCATTGAAGAAAAAACGAGAAAACGTCGAAACGCTCGTAGGATGAAGTACGCCTAGTATTCGGGCACAAAACTGTTGGAACAGTCGTTTCTCATTGCCGTAAAGGCGTGACAGCAATTTCGGACAAATTCGAGTCGGGTCGCCGAGATGTCGTTTCTTGGCCGAAAAACGTGGGTTATACATCACCGAAATGAGGTCTCCGGACAATTTTTAGAAAATTGTTGAAATATTTACCATGGGTTCATAAGATAATATGATGGGTCCAAGGAAGATTTGGGGGGCCAAATGAGTCCATACGGGGGGATTTTAGGTCCGCTAAATAAAAAACGAGAAAACATCGAAACGCTCGTAGGAGGCAGTACGCCTAGTATTTGGTCACAAAACTGTTGGAATAGTCGTTTCTCATGGCAGTGAAGGAGTGACAGCAATTTCGGAGAAATTCGAGCCGGGTCGCGGAGATGTCGTTTCTTGGCCGAAAAACGTGGGTTATACATCATCGAAATGATGTCTCCGGATAATTTTCAGAAAAATTGCCGAGATTTTTACCATGGGTTCATACGATACTAAGATGGGTCCAAGGAAGATTTGAGGGCCAAATGAGTGCATATGGGGGGGCTTTTGGGTCCGTTAAAGAAAAAAGAAAAAACATTGAAACGCTCGTAGGAGGCAGTACGCCTAGTATTTTGTCACAAAACTGTTGGAAATTTCGTTTCTCATGGCCGTGAAGGAGTGACAGCAATTTCGGACAAATTCGAGCTGGGTCGCCAAATGAGTCAATACGGGGGGCTTTTGGGTCCGAAAAATAAAATACGAGAACACATCAAAACGCTCGTAGGAGGCAGTACGCCTAGTATTTGGTCACAAAACTGTTGGAATAGTCGTTTCTGATGGCCGTGAAGGAGTGACAACAATTTCAGACAAATTCGAGTCGGGTCGTCGAGATGTCGTTTCTTGGCCGAAAAACGTGGGTTATACGTTACCGAAATGAGGTCTCCGAACAATTTTCAGAACAATTGCCGAGATTTTTACCATGGGTTCATACGATAATATGATGGGTTCGACGAAAATTTTTGGGCCAAATGAGTCCATACAGGGGGCTTTTGGGTCCGTTAAAGAAAAAACTAGAAAACGTCGAAACGCTCGTAGGAGGCAGTACGCCTAGTATTTGGGCACAAAACTGTTGGAATAGTCCTTTAACATGGCCGTGAAGGCGTGACAGGAATTCCGGACAAATTCAAGCCGGGTCGCCGAGATGTCGTTTTTTGGCGGAAAAACGTGGGTTATTCATCACCGAAATGAGGTCTCCTGACAATTTTCGGAAAAATTGCCGAGATTTTTATTATGGGTTCATACGATAATATGATGGGTCCGATGAAGATTTGGGGGCCAAATGAGTCCATTCGGGGGGGCTTTTGGGTCTGTTAAAGAAAAAACGAGAAAACGTCAAAACGCTCATAGGAGGCAGTACGCCTAGTATTTGGTCACAAAAATATTATACATTACCGAAATGAGGTCTCCGGACAATTTTCGTAAAAATTGCCGTGATTTTTACCATGGGATCATACGATAATATGATGGGTCCGAGGAAGATTTGGGGGCCAAATGAGTCCATACGGGGGGCTTTTTGGTCCGTTAAAGAAAAAACGATAAAATGTTAATACGCTCGTAGGAGGCAGTACGCCTAGCATTTGGGCACAAGACTGTTGGAATAGTCGTTCAACTTGGCCGTGAAGCCGTGACAGCAATTCCGGTCAAATTCGAGTCTGGTTGCCGAGATGTCGTTTCTTGGCCGAAAAACGTGGGTTATACATCACCGAAATGAGGTCTCCGGACAATTTTCGGAAAAATTGCCGAGATTTTTACCATAGATTCATACGATAATAAGAAGGGTCCGAGGAAGATTTGGGGGCCAAATGAGTCCATACGGAGGGCTTTTGGGTCCGTTAAAAAAAAACGAGAAAACATCGAAACGTTCGTAGGAGGCAGTACACCTAGTATTTGGGCACAAAACTTTTGGAATAGTCGTTTCTCATGGTCGTGAAGACGTGACAGCTATTCCGGACGAATTCGAGTCGGGTCAATGAGATGTCGTTTCTTGGCCGAAAAACGTGGGTTATACATCACCGAAATGAGGTCTCCGAACAATTTTCGGAAAAATTACCTAAATTTTTACCATGGGTTCATACGATAATCTGATGGATCCAAGGAAGATTTGGGGGCCAAATGAGTCCATAAAGGGGGAATTTGGGTCCGTTAAAGAAAAAACGTGAAAACATCGAAACGTTCGTAGGAGGCATTACACCTAGTATTTGGGCACAAAACTGTTGGAAAAGTCGTTTCTCATGGTCGTGAAGTCATGACAGCAATTTCGGACAAATTCGAGCCGGGTCGCCGAGATGTCGTTTCTTGGTCGAAAAATGTGGGTTATACATCACCGAAATGAGGTCTCCGAACAATTTTCGAAAAAATTGCCTAAATTTTTACCATGGGTTCATACAATAATATGATGGGTCCGAGGAAGATTTGGGGTCCCAATGAGTCCATACGGGGGGCTTTTGGGTCCATTAAACAAAAAAATGAGAAAACTTTTAAACGCACGTAGGAGGCAGTACGCCTAGTATTTGGTCACAGAACTTTTGGAATAGTCGTTTTTCTAGGACGTGAAGGCGTGATAGCAATTCCATACAAATTCGAACCGGGTCTCCGAGATCTCGTTTCTTGGCCGAAAAACGTGGGTATAGCATCACTGAATGGAGATTCGGACAATTTTCTAGAATAATTGCCAAATTTTACCAGGGGCACATCCGATTAATTGATGGCTGAGGAAGATTTGGGTGCCAAATAGTCCATCGGGGGGCTTTAGCCATCAAAGGAAAAAAAGGAGAAAAAGTCGAAACCTCGTACGAATAAAGGCAGTAACGCCTAATATTGGACACCAAAACATGTCGGGATATAGTCGTTTCTCATTGGCTGTGAACGTTGATCAGTACTAATTCCGGAAAAATTTCTAGCCGAATGAGCGCTAAGCATGTCGTTTATTATAGATTAAACGTTGAAAAAACGTTGGGTTATAAATCACCTGAAATTAAGGTCTGTGAACAATTTTCGCAAAAAATTGCCTAATTTTACATTGGTTATACGAATATATGATGGGTCCGAGGAAGATTGGGTTCCTAAATAGAAGTCCATACAGTGGCTTTTGTTGGTCCGTTAAAGAAAAAAAACGATGAAAAACATCGAAATCGTTTCTTAGGTAGGTGATTACCCCTTTAGTATTTGGTACAGAACTTTGTGAAATAGTCGTTTCTCATAGGACTGTGTAAATGCGTGATAGCATTCCAATTTAACAATTTTTCGTATAATCCTGTAACTCCGAGGATCTCGTTCTTTTGGGTCGTAAAACATGGTTAATACATTCTCACTTCAAATGAGGTTCTAATCTCCCTGGCATGTTTTCGAAAAAAAATTTGCCGAATATTTCTACCGATGGGGCGGTGCCCATACACTGGTATATGATTGGTCTGAGGAAATTTGGGGGTCCAATGAGTCCATAATGGGTGGCTTTTTTAGTCCATTAAAAGAAAATTAGCTTGAGAAAAGTCGAAACCACCGCTCGTAGGATCAGTTACGCACACAATTTGGACACGAAAACTGTTGAGATTAGATCGTTGGTATCTAATGCTGTAGATGGCGTTTGACTAGCTAATTCCGTGAGATTCAGAATTCTAGGCTGGTCCAGCAAAACTTCTATTGCGCCAAATCGATATGTATCGTTTACTTTTGTGCTGCTACACAATACAGTAGGGTTATCTTATCATCCACCTGAAATAGGTCTACGCGTACAATTTTTACGAAAAAAAATGCCTAAATTCATAATTTAGCCATTTGCACCGGTTATTTAATACTGTTTAATTAGATGGTATATTTGAACCTCTGGGTCCGAGAATATTTTTGGTGTAATCACTGCCAAATGAGTCCATTACAGGCTTTGGGTCCGTTTTTAAAGAATAAAACGTATGAAAACATCGAAACGTTTCATAGAACAGTACACCTAGTAATTTTGGCACAAAATTTTTTTATGGTTATATTGTAGTCGTTTTCTCTTTTATTACTATATTGTCGTGACTATGACGCTTTTTCCAGATATTCAATTCCCGGACAAATTTCGAGCCGTTGTTCAGTACGCATTAATGTCTGTTTCTTTTTGGCCGCTATAAATCCCTGATCGTGATTATCCTTATACATTCACGAAATTGTATTTTGTCTAAAAATCATTTAACCGAACAATTTCAAATTATTTGGTCTTAATTTTACAATTGGGTTTTTCTTACGATAATATGTATTAATCGGGTTCACCTAGGTACGATTATAGGTATACAAATTGTTATGTTCTCATACTCAGGTGAGGTCTTTGGCGAGATTCCTATATAAGTAAAAACAGAAGATATAGTAATAATACGTATCGAAACCGTAGGAGATGCCTCTGCTCATTACGGTCCTATGATATTTGGTCACAAAGACTGTTGGAAATATGTCTTCTCGTGATTTATGCCTGTTTGAATGGAATGACACAATTTCAGACAATTATTCGAGCCCGGGGTCGCCGAGATGTTCTTTCATTTGGTCGAAAAACGTGGTATACATTTTCATCGAGATGATTGAGGTTCTTCCGGACAAATATTCAGAAAAAATGATTTTCCGAAATTATTACTCATGGACTATACGATCTATATGATTTGCCAGGAAGATTTGGGCCCAAAATGTAGTTAGCTCCTTATCGGGGACTTTTTTAGCCGCGTTTGAAAGAAAAACGAAGAAAAAAGTCAAAACGCTCGTAGGAGGCAGTACGCTGAGTATTTTGGGCACAAAAACTGTGGATTAGTCGTCTCATGCCATTGGAAGCTTGTCTATGCAATCCAGATGACCTAACTCTAACGGATGTTTAGAATATATAAATTTATACTTAAACTCGATCTCCTACCATATTATTGGCATAAGATCGGATCCGCTTTCTTGGTAGAAAAAACTTGTGTCTTATAACATCACCGACCCATAAGCTATTCTACCGAACAATTATTTCCTCTAAAAAATTTGCGCCTCCTTAATATTACCATTAGAGGTTCATACATCATTGATTGATTTTCCGATGGAAACATTGTGCTTGGTTCATAAACTGAGTCCATTACAGTGCTGCTGCTTGGGTTATTTGCGTATAAAGAAAAAACGAACGAAAACATCCACAATCTTTCGTAGATAGGCAGCTACACTTAAGTATCTTTGGGTACACAAAAACTGTTAGAATGCAGTCGTTTCTTCTTTTAATTAATGGACGTTGAAGAGCGTGACAGCACTTATGTGATCGAAATCGCAATCTGGTTGTCGCACGGACCGATTCGGTTTGTTGCCGAAAACTTAAGGGTTATACCGCTTACCGGAATGACGATCTTATCCAATATTTTCCCGAACAATTTTCGTTAAAAATTGCCGCAATTTTTATTTATCTTTGTTTTACAATACGTATATTTTATGAATGGCGACGAAGATTTGGGTCCTAATGAGTCCATACGGCTTTTGGGTCCCTTAAATTAAAAACTAGAAACGTCGAAACTCGAGGAGGCAGTACGCCTATTGGCACAAAACTGTTGATAGTCCTTTTAACATTGGCCGTGAAGGTCACGTGACAGGAATTCCCGGACAAATTCAAGCCGGGTCGCCGAGATGTCGTTTTTTGGCGATAAAACGTGGGTTATTCATCACCGAAATGAGGTCTCCTGACAATTTTCGGAAAAATTGCCGAGTTTTTTATTATGGGTTCATACGATAATATGATGGGTCCGACGAAGATTTGGGGGCCAAATGAGTCCATTCGGGGGGGCTTTTGAGTCTGTTAAAGAAAAAACGAGAAAAAGTCAAAACGCTCATAGGAGGCAGTACGCCTAGTATTTGGTCACAAAACTGTTGGGATAGTCGTTTCTCATGGCCTTGAAGGCGTGACAGCAATTCCGGAGAAATTCGAGCCAGAGCGCCGAGATGTCGTTTCTTGGCCGAAAAACATGGGTTATACATCACCGAAATGAGGTCTCCGAACAATTTTCGTAAAAATTGCCGAGATATTTACCATGAGTTTATACGATAATATGATGGTTCCGAGGAAGATTTGGGGGCCAAATGTGTCCATACGGGGGGCTTTTGGGCCCGTTAAAGAAAAAACGAGAAAATGTCGAAACGCTCGTAGGCGGCAGTATGCCTAGTATTTGGGCACAAAACTTTTGAAATAGTCGTTTCTCATGGCCGTAAAGGCGTTACAGCAATTTTGGACAAATTCAAGCCGGGTCGCCAAAATGTCATTTCTTGGCCGAAAAACATGGGTTATACATCACCGAAATGAGGTCTCCGGACAATTTTCGGAAAAATTGCCGAAATTTTTACCATGGGTTCATACGATAATATGATGGGTCCGAGGAAGATTTGGGGGGCAAATGAGTCCATACGGGGGGCTTTTGGGTCTGTTAAAGAAAAAACGAGAAAACATCGAAACGCTCGTAGGAGGCAGTACGCCTAGTATTTTGGCACAAAACTGTTGGAATAGTCGTTTAACATGGTCGTGAAGGCGTGACAGCAATTCCGGACAAATTCGAGACAGGTCGCCGAGATGTCGTTTCTTGGCAGAAAAACGTGGGTTATACATCACCGAAATGAGGTATCCGAACAATTTTCGGAAAAATTGCCGAGATTTTTACCATGATTTCATACGATAATATGATGGGTCCGACGAGATTTGGGGACCCAAAGAGTCCATACGGGGAGCTTTTGGGTCCGTTAAAGAAAAAACGAGAAAACGTCGAAACGTTCGTAGGAGGCAGTACGCCTAGTAATTCCGGAGAAATTCGAGCCAGGGCGCCGAGATGTCGTTTTTTTTTTTGGTAATTAAAAGCTTTATTCATTACCAAGAAAAGTGAAAACAAGGAACTTTAAGGCAAAAAAGAAGCCAACAAGCACCCACACACAATCCAAGGAAAAGCCAAAGACAAAACAACCACCTAACGGGTCATAGCCCTATAAGCAACCCGAAAAGAAATAACAAAAACTAAATGCTCTAGTACAAGAGGTTGGTGCCTAAACACAACATGATTCCTAAAACACCATAAAGCGTAAACAGACTCAGTGAAGCACCGAACAAACTGTTGTTTAGCAGGCTCAGACTTTCTGCAGCAACTAGCAGCCAACTGAACCTCATCCTCCCAGCTAAGAGGACCCCTAGACCAACCATGAGCAACCAACACTCGCCTCCACACTTCTGCAGAAACCCCACATTCAAAGAAAAGGTGAGGAACAGTTTCAGGAGCAGAGCCACAAAGTCGACACAGCTCAGAAACATGAGGCATCCAACCATGCAACTTGACAGCAGTACTTAACCTGTCACATAAAGCCAGCCATAAAACAAACACAGACTTAGGACAAGCAGAGTTATGGCAAATCAGTCGTCTCCAAGGCACCTTCCCATGCTGCAAGAAGGAAGTCCAACCACCACAATCATCAATTACCTTGCTGCTTTGTAAGATCTTCTTCAAAAACCARGAACAAGAAGAGGGAATAGCCATAGACCAGAAATCAGCCTTTTGACATAATAAATGTGAACCCATCGCACCCATAACTTGTCAGCTTTACTAGCCAAATCCCAAAGCAATTTAGTAACAGCCACCTTATTCYAAAGAGAGATCATAATCACATTCCACCCACCAGAAACCTTGGGAAGACAAATAGAAGACCAGGCAATGAGAGCTTTCTTTGAAGGGTTTGTGTTACCTGTCCAAAAAAGCCTACATAAAGTTTCAACCTCCCTCACAACCTTCTTAGGCAAGAGAAATATTTGGGCCCAAAAGGTGTGAACACCAAAAAGAACCCCCTTAATGAGCTGCAGACGACCAGCATAAGATAAATACCTTGTAGTCCAAGACTTAATTCTGCCAAGAACCCTATCAACCAGAGGCTTACAATCCTTATAGCCCAACTTCTTTGAGGAAAGAGGTACACCAA
>SNQN01000080.1:160254-178761 GCA_008642245.1 Bassia scoparia
ATCCAGCCAACAAACACAGCAGGGAAACCAAGACCAAGCAACATACTTTCCAAAAACATCCAGTCTAAGGAATCATAGGCTTTTTTAAGGTCAACTTTAAGCATGCATCTGGGAGTTACATGCTTATGAGTATAACCTTTGATAAGCTCAGTAGCTAGCAGAATGTTATCAGCTATGTGCTTACCAGGGATAAAGCCAGCCTGAGCCTCATGCACAACCATGCCAACCACATTAGCCAACCTTGCTGTCAAAATTTTAAAAATCAGCTTATACACCACACTACAGCAAGCAATAGGCCTGTACTCCTKAACTGTAGTAGGAGTCTTGACTTTAGGATCCAGAGTAATCGAAGTAGTATTCCATTGAGGGAGCAGATGTCCAGTTCTAAAGAACCCATAAACAGCAGAATAGACCTCATGTTTCACAGTACTCCAAGCCTTCTTAAAGAAAAAGGCATTGAACCCATCCAAACCTGGAGCCTTGGAGTCATCAATCATCTTTAGAGCAGCATCAATCTCATCCGAAGTCACTGGCTTGACTAAGTCGCATTTGACATCTTCAGACAAGCACGGACCCAAAAGCAAAATCTGGTAGTCAACATGCTGAAGTCCAGTAGCTCTAGAGCCAAGCAAAGCCTTATAGAAAGTTAAAATCTCATGTTGGATGTCAGAGGGATGTGTAAGAACACTACCATCATCACAAGTGAGGGACACAATTTTATTCCTATGAAATCTGTCCTTCATTGCAGCAAAAAAGAAGTGAGAATTGGAATCACCTAGCTGCAACCAATCAGTCCGGGATTTCTGCCTCAAAATAAATTCTGACACATGCAACCAATGAGCCAAATCAACCATACATTGCTGCTCTTTAACCTGTAAATCCACATCATTGGGAGAGTACTGAAGAGCAGTCTGAACCTGATCAAGCTCCTACCTAGCCTGCTCAATACGATGGTCTGAAGAAGCAAAAGAATTGTGATGCAAATTCTTCATGCTTCTTTTAACAGCCTTCAATTTCTCCCACACTCTATACGTTGCATTACCCTGAATATCAGCATGCCAAGCCTCAGCCACCCTAGAATGGAACTCATTATGACTGGCTAAGATGTTGAGAAAACTGAAAGGCCTCCCACCAGTAGTTACTTGACAGTTAAAGTCTAACAACATGGGGCTATGATCAGAAATAGAACTAGGGAGAAATCTAGGTTCTAAATGACCATACACCTGCATCCAAGTAACATCACCAAAAGCCCAATCCAATTTGCTTGAAATTCTCTTAGACCCTATGCTTTTATTACTCCGGGTATAGAAATTCCCAGAAAATTGAAGTTCAGTTAACCGGATAGAATCCACACACATTTGAAAGTCCCTAGTCTCGTACACGGTGACAGGGGCCCCATTTATTCTATGTACAGGACTAAGCACTGAATTAAAATCTCTAGAGAGCAACCAAGGCGAACCTGAGGTCTGCAAACTAGGAAGAGCCTTCCATAAATCCTGCCTCTCCCCAACAATATTAAAACCATAGATAACAATCCAAATGAAAGAAGTACCAGAAGGCCTGTGTAAGACTTGACAATGAATGAACTGGGCAGCAGTATAAAGCACCTGAACAGTTAACTCATCAGCATCCCATGCAAGACAAATTCTTCCTTTCGCAGCAAACCCATAATTACAACTCCAAAGCCATCTAGAACCAAGTTTCTTTTGAATTCTAGCAGCCTTAGAAGCTCGAACTCTAGTCTCCAACAAGCCAAACAACAAAACATGATTTTTATTCAAAAACTTCCTCAACTCACTATGCTTAGAGGGATCATTGAACCCCCTAATGTTCCAAGTGCAAAGAAACATCAACATAAGTAGGGGCTACCTCTATGAGCTAGAGGTGGGGGTCCTACCTCTATGCGCCGAGATGTCGTTTCTTGGCTGAAAAACGTGGGTTATACAACACCGAAATGAGGTCTCCGGACAATTTTCGGGAAAAATTGCCAAAATTTTTACCACGTGTTCATACGATAATATGATGGGTCCGAGGAAGATTTGGGGGCCAAATGAGTCCATACGGGGGGGCTTATGGGTCCATCAAAGAAAAAACGAGAAAACGTCGAAACGCTCGTAGGAGGTAGTACGCCTAGTATTTGGGCACAAAACTGTTAGGATAGTCGTTTCTCATGACCGTGAAGGCGTCACAACAATTCCGGACAAATTCGAGCCGGGTCGACGAGATGTCCTTTCTTGGACGAAAAACGTGGGTTATACATCACCGAAATAAGGTCATAGGACAATTTTTGAAAAAATTGCCGAGTTTTTTACCATGGGTAAAATACGAGAATATGATGGGTCCGAGGAATATTTGGGGGCCAAATGAGTCCATACGGGGGCTTTTGGGTCCGTTAAAGAAAAAACGAGAAATCGTCGAAACACTCGTAGGAGGCAGTACGCCTAGTATTAGGGCAAAAAACTGTTGGAATAGTCGTTTAACATGGCCGTGAAGGCGTGACAGCCATTCTGGACAAATTCGAGCAGGGTCCCCGAGATGTCGTTTCTTGGCGGAAAAACGTGGGTATACATCACCGAAATGAGGTCTTCGGACAATTTTCGGAAAAATTGTCGAGATTTTTACCATGGGTTCATACGATAATATGATGGCTCCGACGAAGATTTGGGGGCCAAATGAGTCCATACGGGGGGATTTTGGGTCCGTTAAAGAAAAAACGAGAAAACGTCGAAACGCTCGTAGGAGGTAGTATGCCTAGTATTTGGTCACAAAACTGTTGGAATAGTCGTTTCTCATGGCCGTAAAGGCGTCACAGCAATTCCGGACAAATTCGAGCCAGCTCGCCGAGATGTCGTTTCTTGGACGAAAAACGTGGATTATACAGACCGAAATGAGGTCTCCGGACAATTTTCGGAAAAATAGCCGAAATTTTTACCATGGGTTTATACGATAATATGATGGGTCCGAGGACGATTTGGGGGCCAAATGAGTACATACGGGGGGCTTTTGGGTCCGTTAAATAAAAAACAAGAAAACGTCGAAACGCTCGTAGGAGGAAGTACGCCTAGTATTTGGTCACAAAACTGTTGGAATAGTCGTTTCTCATGGTCGTGAAGACGTGACAGCAATTCCGAACAAATTCGAGCCGGGTCGCCGAGATGTCGTTTCTTGGTCGAAAAACATGGGTTATACATCACCGAAATGAGGTCTACGGACAATTTTCGGAAAAATTACCGAAAATTTTACAATGGGTTCATACGATAATATGATGGGTCCAAGGAGGATTTGGGTGCCAAATGAGTCCATACGGGGCGCTTTGGGTCCGTTAAAGAAAAACGAGAAAACGTCGAAATGCTCGTAGGAGGCAGTACGCCTAGTATTTGGGCACAAAACTATTGGAATAGCCGTTTCTCATGGCCATTGTCATGGCCTAATTTGAGACTAAGGACCGTGATGGCACTAGCGCTTGCTAGTCAGCCAAACTCTCACGCACTATGTAAATACGAGGCTAAATGAAAGATAGAATTCACGCAAAGCCAACTGATTCTCATTGATAGCATCAGAATATACAAGAGTGCGGGAGAATTCGTGTGTCTTGGACAACACCCAAGATCACCTATATATAGGCAAATGGGCAGAGACAAGCCCCTACTGCCTGGGCGAAGTGACGCGTCGCTTCAGGCGACGATGTGTCACACACACAATGACTACTGCATGCATACCCACGAAAAGGCACCAATGCTTGAACGCAACCCTTCGGGAAACTCTGATTGAAGGAAGGACGCCATCTTACCATCCTGCCAACCAACACGTTGCTTGCGAACCATCGCAATGCTTCGGTGAGCCATGTCATCAATCCTTGCCATGCCCTTGCGTGCAATGCCTTGTTGCCATGTCAGTGATCCATGCAATGCTTCCCATGTAGCCACATCTTGAACTTGCCTAGCAACCTTGCTATCTCACGTCCCATGCACATGCCCTAACCAACGCCCATGTGAGGCGCATGTGCGCCCATCGCACCACTTCATGGTGTCGCTTCGCAAGCAAGCACCCAAACGCATCCTAGGCTCGCAGTCTTTCCAAATAATCGACCATCCATGCAACGAGGCATAGCCCATAGCTTCGTAGCACCATGCTACACCAAGGAACGCGCACCCAAGCGTTCGCATACCAACGGGTCTCGCAAGTACCGACAATCCCGAGTCAACCGTAACCTCGAGCACCCACCAATATGCTCATCGTGCCTAGCATTGCCCACACAAGTGCTAGGCACGCCCCTAGCCAAGGCCCATGGCCTAGGGGCCTTGCCCACGGGCGCCGCCCATGGCCAAGGGAGGGACCTTCCCCCTAAARAGGTTAAATTAAATGAATGCTTCTGCTCCCAGAAGACACCCAATTCAGACTTTAGCCATACAATCCGTACAGCTGCTCGAAACGTCAATAACTCGTTTCCCACGACCTTTAAGTATTCCATAGACTCTAAGCTAACATGCCAAGGACTTCTATACCATACTTAGAATCTTTCATGTTCCGCTTAGTGCAAACATAGCATCGCCTTGCGCCTTGTGGCACGCATAGCGCCCCAACGGCACTAGCGTCGCTCCCACACACGACACAACATAACTCGGACATGACCACACCGTAGGGTCATTCCTACACACATAGGCAATAATCCTGCCCGAAAGACACACCGCGTGCCTTAACCACACACATCGACCATCGATCGTGTCAACCAAGGGCCAAACCTAGCCCAAGGCTTGCCAATTCCGACCTCAGAATTTCGGGGTCTTACAAACCACCCCGACCAAATGAGCTTGACTACCTCGTCAAGTCATCCATGACCGACCATACAATCAAGAACATTGTTCAACCATATGAACAATAAAACCAATCCCGACCAAGGGATAGTAACAACCAACATCCGACCATACGGACGATATTTGCCCACCAAGGGTCTCTCTATAACGTGTTCAACCATAGTCGTTTATCATGGCCATGAAGGCGTGACAGCAATTTCGGACAAATTTGAGCCGGGTCGCCGAGATGTCGTTTCTTGGCCGAAAAACGTGGGTTATACATCACCGAAATGAGGTCTCCGGACAATTTTCGAAAAAATTGCCGAAATTATTATCATGGGTTCATACGATAATATGATGGGTCCGAGGAAGATTTAGGGGCCAAATGAGTCCATACAAGGGTCTTTTATGTCTGTTAAAGCAAAATGAGAAAACGTCGAAACGCTCGTAGGAGGCAGTACGCCTAGTATTTGGGCACAAAACTGTTGGAATAGTCGTTTCTCACGGCCGTGAAATCGTGACAGCAATTCCGGACAAATTCAAGCCGGGTCGTCGAGATGTCATTTCTTCGCCGAAAAACGTGGGTTATACATCACCGAAATGATGTCTTCGGATAATTTTTAAAAAAAATTGCCGAATTTATTATCATGGGTTCATACGATAATATGATGGGTCCGAGGAAGATTTGGGGGCCAAATGAGTCCATACGGGGGGCTTTTGGGTCCATTAAAGAAAAAACGAGAAAACTTCAAAACGCTCGTAGGAGGCAGTACGCCTAGTATTTGGGCACTAAACTGTTGGAATAGTCGTTTCTCATGGCCGTGAAGGCGTGACAGCAATTCCGAACAAATTCGAACCGAGTCGCCGAGATGTCGTTTTTTGGCCGAAAAACGTGGGTTATTCATCACCGAATTAAGGACTCTGGAAAATTTTCGGAAAAATTGCCAAAATTTTTACCATGGGTTTATACGATAATATGATGGGTCCGAGCAAGATTTGGGGGCAAAATGAGTCCATACGGGGGGCCTTTGGTTCCGTTAAAGAAAACGAGAAAACGTCGAAACACTCGTAAGAGGCAGTACGCCTAGTATTTGGGCACAAAACTGTTGGAATAGTCGATTCTCATGGCCGTGAAGGCGTGACAACAATTCCGGACAAATTCGACCGGGTCTCCAGATGTCGTTTCTTGGCCGAAAAACGTGGGTTATACATCACCGAAATGATGTCTCCGGTCAATTTTCGGAAAAATTGCCGAAATTTTTACCATGGGTTCATACGATAATATGATGGGTCCGAGGAAGATTTGGGGGCCAAATGAGTCCATACGGGACGCTTTTGGTTCCGTTAAAGAAAAAACGAGAAAACGTCGAAACGCTCGTAGGAGGCCGTACGCCTAGTATTTGGGCACAAAACTGTTGGAATATTCGTTTCTAATGGCTGTAAAGGCGTGACAGCAATTCCGGACAAATTCGAGCCGGGTCGTCGAGATGTCTATTCTTGGCCGAAAAACGTGGGTTATACATCACCGAAATGAGGTCTCTGAACAATTTTCGGAAAAATTGCCGAGATTTTTACCATGGGTTCATAAGATAATATGATGGGTCCGAGGAAGATTTGGGGGCCAAATGTGTCCATACGGGGGGCTTTTGGGTCCGTCAAACAAAAAACGAGAAAACATCGAAACGCTCGTAACAGGCAGTACGCCTAGTATTTGGGCACAAAACTGTTGGAATAGTCGTTTAACATGGCCATGAAGGCGTGACAGCAATTTAGGTCAAATTCGGGCCAGGTTGCCGAGATGTCGTTTCTTGGCCGAAAAACGTTGGTTCTACATCAACGAAATGAGGTCTCCGGACAGTTTTCAAAAAAATTGCCGAAATTTTTACCATATGTTTATACAATGATATGAATGGTCCGAGAATGATTTGGATGCCAAATGAGTCCATACGGTGGGCTTTTGGGACAGTTAAAGAAAAAATAAGAAAACGTCGAAACACTCGTAGGAGGCTGTAAGCCTAGTATTTGGTCACAAAACTGTTGGAATAGTCGTTTTTCATGGTAGTAAAGGCGTCACACCAATTTCGGACAAATTCGAGCCAGGTCGTCGAGATGTCGTTTGTTGGCCGGAAAACGTGGGTTATACGTCACCGAAATGAGGTCTCCGGACAATTTTTAGAAAAATTGTCGAAATTTTTACCCTGGGTTCATACGATAATATGATGGGTCCGAGGAAGATTTGGGGGCCAAATGAGTCCATACGGGGGGCTTTTGGGTCCGTTAAAGAAAAAACGAGAAATCGTCGAAACGCTCGTAGGAGGCAGTACGCCTAGTATTTGGGAACAAAACTGTTGGAATAGTCGTTTAACATGGTCGTGAAGGCGTGACAGAAATTCCGGACAAATTCGAGCCGGGTCGCCAAGATGTCGTTTCTTGGCGGAAAAACGTGGGTATACATCACCGAAATGATGTCTTCGGACAATTTTTCGGAAAAATTGTCGAGGTTTTTACCATGGGTTCATACGATAATATGATGGGTCCGACGAAGATTTGGGGCCAAATGAGTCCCTATGGGGGGATTTTGAGTCCGTTAAAGAAAAAACGAGAAAACGTCGAAACGCTCGTAGGAGGCAGTACGTCAAATATTTGGTCACAAAACTGTTGGAATAGTCGTTTCTCATGGAGGTAAAGGCGTCACAGCGATTCCGGTCAAATTCGAGCCAGCTCGCCGAGATGTCGTTTTTTGGACGAAAAACGTGGATTATACATCACAGAAATGAGGTCTCCTCACAATTTTTGGAAAAATAGCCGAAATTTTTACCATGGGTTCATACGATAAAGTGATAGGTCCGAGGACGAATTGGAGGCCAAATAAATTCATACGGGGGGCTTTTGGGTCCGTTAAAGAAAAAACAAGAAAACGTTGAAACGCTCGTAGGAGGAAGTACGCCTAGTATTTGGTCACAAAACTATTGAAATAGTTGTTTCTCATGGCCGTGAAGACGTGACAGCAATTCCGGACAAATTCGAGCCAGGTCGCCGAGATGTCGTTTCTTGGCCGAAAAACATGGGTTATACATCACCGAAATGAGGTCTCCGGACAATTTTCGGAAAAAATGCCGAAAATTTTACAATGGGTTCATACGATAATATGATGGGTCCGAGGAAGATTTGGGGGCCAAATGAGTCCATACAGGGAACTTTTGCGTCCGTTAATTAAAAACGAGAAAACGTTGAAACGCTCGTAAGAGGCAGTACGCCTAATATTTGGGCACGAAACTGTTGGAATAGTCGTTTCTCATGGCCTTGAAGGCGTGACAGCAATTCCGGACAAATTCGAGTCGCGTCGCCGAGATGTTGTTTCTTGGCCGAAAAACGTGGGTTATACATCACCGAAATGAGGTCTCCGGACAATTTTCGGAAAAATTTCCGAAATTTTTACCATGGGTTCAAACGATAATATGATGGCTCCGAGGAAGATTTGGGGGCAAAATGAGTCCATACGGGGGACCTTTAGGTCCTATAAAGAAAAAACGAGAAAACGACGAAACGCTCGTATGAGGCAATACGCCTAGTATTTGGTCACAAAACTGTTGGAATAGTCGTTTATCATGGCCATGAAGGCGTGACAGCAATTCCGGACAAATTCGAGCCAGCTCGTCGAGATGTCGTTTCTTGGACGAAAAACGTGGGTTATACATCACCGAAATGAGGTCTCCGGACAATTTTCGGAAAAATTACCGAAATTATTATCATGGGTTCATACGATAATATGATGGGTCCGAGGAAGATTTGGGGTCCAAATTAGTCCATACGGGGGTCTTTTATGTCCGTTAAAGAAAAAATGAAAAAACGTCGAAACGCTCGTAGGAGGCAGTACGCCTAGTATTTGGGCACAAAACTGTTGGAATAGTCGTTTCTCACGGCCGTGAAATTGTGGCAGCAATTCCGGACAAATTCGAGCCGAGTCGCCGAGATGTCGTTTCTTCGCCGAAAAACGTGGGTTATACATCACCGAAATGATTTCTCCGGACAATTTTCGGAAAAATTGCCGAAATTATTATCATGGGTTCATACGATAATATGATGGGTCCGAGGAAGATTTGGGGGCCAAATGAGTCCATACGGGGGCTTTTGGGTCCGTTAAAGAAAAAACGAAGAAAACTTCAAAACGCTCGTAGGAGGCAGCACGCCTAGTATTTGGGCACTAAACTGTTGGAATAGTCGATTCTCTTGGCCCTGAAGGCGTGACAGCAATTCCAAACAAATTCGAGCCGGGTCGCCAAGATGTCGTTTCTTGGCCGAAAAACGTGGGTTATACATCACCGAAATGATTTCTCCGGACAATTTTCGGAAAAATTGCCGAAATTTTTGTCATGGGTTCATATGATACTATGATGGGTTCGAGGAAGATTTGGGGGCCAAATGAGTCCATACGGGGGGCTTTTGGGTCCGTTAAAAAAAACGAGAAAACGTTGAAACGCTCGTCGGAGGCAGTGCGCCTAGTTTTTGGGCACAAAACTGTTGGAATAGTCGTTTCAAATGGACGTGAAGGTGTGACAGCAATTCCGGTCAAATTCTAGCCGGGTCGCCGAGATGCCGTTTCTTGGCCGAAAAACGTGGGTTATACATCACCGAAATGAGGTCTCAGAACAATTTTCTGAAAAATTACCAAAATTTTTACCATGGGTTCATACGATACTATGATGGGTCCGAGGAAGATTTCGGGGCCAAATGAGTCCATACAGAGCGCTTTTGGGTCCCTGAAAGAGAAAACGTCGAAATGCTCGTAGGAGGCTGTACGACTAGTATTTGATCACAAAACTGTTGAAATAGTCGTTTCTCATGGCCGTTAAGACGTGACAGCAATTCCGGACAATTCGAGCCGGGTCGCCGAGATGTCGTTTCTTGGCCGAAAAACGTGAGTTATACATCACCGAAATGAGCTCTCCGGAAAATTTTCGGAAAAATTGCCGAAATTTTTCCCATGGGTTCATACGATAATATGATGGGTCCGAGGAAGATTTGAGGGCCAAATGAGTCCATACGTGGGGTTTTTAAGTCCGTTAAAGAAAAAACGAGAAAACGTCGAAATGCTCGTAGGAGGCAGTATGTCTTGTATTTGGGCACAAAACTATTGAAATAGTCGTTTCTCATGGCCGTGAAGGCGTGACAGCAATTCCGGACAAATTCGAGCCGGGTCGTCGAGATGTCGTTTCTAGGCCGAAAAACGTGGGTTATACATCACCAAAATGAGCACTCTTTACAATTTTCGGAAAAATTGCCGAAATTTTTACCATGGGTTCATACGATACTATGATGGGTCCGAGGAAGATTTGGGGCCAAATAAGTCCATACGGGGAGTTTTTGGGTCCGTTAAAGAAAAAATGAGAAAACGTCGAAACGCTCGTAGGAGGCAGTACGCCTAGTATTTGGGCACAACTGTTGGAATAGTCGTTTTTCATGGCCGTGAAGGCGTGACAGCAATTTCGGACAAATTCGAACCGGGTCGCCAGATGTCGTTTCTTGGCTGAAAATCGTGGGTTATACATCACCGAAATGAGGTCTCCGGGCAATTTTCGGAAAAATTGCCGAAATTTTTACCAGGGTTCCATACGATACTATAATGGGTTCGAGGAAGATTTGGGGGCCAAATGAGTCCATACGGGGGGGCTTTTGGATCCATTAAAGAAAAAACGAGAAAACGTCGAAACGCTCGTAGGAGGCAGTAAGCCTAGTATTTAGGCACAAAACTGTTAGAATAGTCGTTTCTCATGGCTGTGAAGGCATGACAGCAATTCCGGACAGCTTTTTAAATCACCAAACAAAAAAAAAATGAAAACTTTCAAGGCTTTGTCTTTCACCTCACAGCATTAGTTATCAAAAAAACCATTAGTGTATGTCTGTAGTAATGTACTATGTAACTACAGTATCTCATCCTGAAGTATTGGAAGCGAAACAGCTCGGCATAAGATAAACAGAAACGCTGGTAGACTGTAACAGGTAACATATACAATTTCACATTTGCAAGATATACAACAAAGAACAGGWTGGTTTTACAAGTATCGTAAGAGATGAATGATATATACAACCATACAAGGTTTCAKGCCGATTTCAAGAATGATAAGTGCATAATAAAATTAGSTAAGAGAAAGCTTTCAGCTTCCCTCGTTTGCTTAAAGTCAGTAATACCACGTTTCTGAAGCAGAATAGATTGCTTCAAGCCAGAGGCAACAACAGGCCAAACATTGCAGAAACGAAGCATATGAACTTTTATTTAGAAGAAACTTCGCCTACGATAAGAGTTCACCACCCCTGCAACATGGGCAAATAGCCTTTTAACAGTTAAGAACTAAAGATGATGCAATTAAAAATAAAAATGAATCAATACAAGAAGAACAAAACCTCTGATGAAAAGTTGATACCTAACAGAAGTTTAAAAATTCTAGCCTTCAGACTATACATACTAGAGGCAGTGTAGAATCACAGTTCCTGACTTCGTCACTTCGATGAGTAAAAGCACAGAAAATCAAAATCGGATAGCAATCGTTTATACCTTATCATCATTATTGCAACCTTTTATTAACCATCAAGGCATTAATGCATCATTCTTCCATAATATCCTCCGAAGTTTCACCACCGCTTCAAAAAAAGGAATACAGCATAACTCAGTTTCTATAATTTTATAGCTATCTAGGTAGATGAATACCACACATGAAAACCATCATGCATAGCCTCTAGAATCAAAAAGGGTGCAAGAAAATTATAAAAATATCATTTTTACCTAATATTACTTCTTAGGAGCATTTGTTTTTTCCTCCGCCTCCTCTTCTTACCTTGCTGATGGTCAGTCTCCAGAGCATCACTACCAGAGTTCTTTAACATGATGAGGTTCTCTATACATACTAGAGTGTCAAAACATCTAGAAAAATTGCACACCTTGACATCCTTCACCGCCATAGTTTGCAAGTCAAGATAAACCACCCTCCAAGTATTCAGCTGGAGAAACAGCTTCTGACGGTCCAGTGAATAGGCAATGGGCCACTCGAGAAACATAAGATGTTGTGATTGCTTAACTTTATACAACCTAGTCCAGGATTCCATCACACCATACTGCTTCATGATCCATATGTCTGAATAATCCAAGTCATTTACCATAAGACTTAAACATTCATCAAGCACCCCAACACGCAAGTTGATAAACCCTTCCTCAAACTTAGGCTGAGGCACTTCGGTGAAGCTATGGTTATCAAGACGGAACCCGACTATTGAATAACGCTTTTCCTCCTTGAGCATAGATTCATGTACCCAATGTACAATACCATTGATAAAAACACCATCCTCACGGTAGGAAAAAAAGGGGCAAGGAAGATCTTGAACCCTTGTCCATGAATCTGCTTTCAAGCTATAAACCATGACTTGACTCTTGAACGGCCCCATTTCCTCCTCGGATTGGAGAATCCTGACAAACTTATAGTCTCTCGAATCCCCATCATAACCAAACCCAAATGCGTAGCGATGAGATAAGCTCGATGGTTTAGGCAAAAAGGGGAGCTTTTTATGAGTTCGAGTAGTGGGATTGTACAGGAGTATAGTGAGGTGCAAATCATAATTGCTAAGGCAAAGCAACCCATGGCAAGAACCCACCACATGGGCAAAACCCTGATTCCGAAATGGGTTATGAAGCTCAGTTATCCGATCAAAGGTATCGAATTCAGCAGAAGACAGATGAGGAGCTGAGAAAACAAAGCGACGTTTCGGATTCAATTGAGCTAGGGTTTGATCAAGATGAAGCTCCACAAAATAAGGGGAACTAATTAGATAATACCATGACTTGCAAACACTCTTAAATTGCATCAAGGGTTTCGCATCCAATCTTAAGAATATATTGACCATCAAATCAATAGCAAGGTCCATCAATTCAGTCATTTTTGCAGGAAACGATTCAAATCACATCATCTGATGTTATTCTGCATAAAGATTTGAAATTTACCAATTACAACAAAGAACTATAACTCAATTAGACGATTAAAGATGGGAATTGAATAATATTGCACAAATTGACTTCAATTGAATTATACTGATCAAAGGGGGGATTAAAGGATTGCAACAGAAAAATTGCAAAATTCAGCTAAAGCATTCTACACAAAAAGATTAAAAATTGAAGTAAGCCCAAGAAAATCATAATATGATGGAACAATTTAACATTGAAATCGATTAATGATCAATTGAATTACATTAAGATAACACAATTAAAAGGGATGAAGTAMATGAAAATAAACAAAAATTAGTATCAAAGTTATGAGAAAGATTACCAGGAATATGAGAAATAATCAGAAGATGAGATGAAGAGAGAGATTGCAACGATGCGTTGCGARTGAATGAAGCAAGATGAACCAAATTCATCGACTATTTTGATTCTTCAAGTGTTCGCCTTTTCTATATTATTCTTTTTTAGTGGGCAAAACGAAGTCTAAAATATTCAACAGTGYGTTGAGTAGTTGTAATTTCTTTTCAACCAAATAAACTACTCATAATAAAATGGTCCAATTGTTCTTACAAAATTACTTCATGTTGCCATTTAAAAAACTGTTACTCCTCCCGTTTTCTTATGATGTATAATTCTATACTTATTTATCAAGGTATTTAAGAGTTGATTATGTAAGATAAAATAGTTGAATAAGTTAGATAAATAAATGTGTGAATGAAATTTTTTAAAAAAATTAATTTTAATTAAATAGATTGGATAAAGGAATGAAGCTTGAATTTAGACAGGAATAATTCATTAATAAATCAAAATGCATTATGTCTAGCTAGTGAATGTATACGTACAATATATATCACACATGTATATATATTTATTGTGTCTAGCTATTGAATGTACACATTCATTATTAGGGGTGTTAAAAATGTCCGATCCGGCCAACCGATCAGTGATTCGGCCGGTCAATTCGATTATTCTCACTTTAGGGTATTCGAAATATCTGATTTTTTGCTTAAATAATAAAATAATATGGAAAAAATAAAAGAAAAAATTGGTAAGGATATAAGCATTTGATCCATGATCCGGTCGATTCAATCTGAAATTTCGGATATCCGATCCGAAATTTCGGAGATCGAATCGAATTCGGATCAAAAGGTTGGCAGTTCGACTGTTTCGGGGCGGGTTCGGATTGGAATTTCACTGATCCGAAAATTTCAAATATATGAATTTTTGGATCGGATTATATCCGGTTTGGAAAGATGCTTACTGCAATTATCCACCGATTAATAGATATATTTAGTTTCTGACCTATCCGTACAATGCCTACAAAATTTAAACTTATATAATTTCATAAATATATCAGAAATTATACAAAATATTGTAACATCTGATCATCTTGACTTAATCATTGATCTGATAATCATATCAATTCAACCAAGATAAATCAAAATGCCAAGGAATTGTAGCAACTAAACACTTAATGATCAAAATTTTGATTCATTTTTTTACGAATAAATCGAAACATTTAAATTATGGTGGCAATGGTGTATACAATACCACTCTAGTTTTAGCTTGTGGCTTTAGCATAACAATAATCAAGTTCGCAACGACAACAAACACAAGATATCGTAGTCCATTACAATAATATAAGTCCTTACATTGGATTTAAATTCGTTTCTCTTTGATTGTATAA
Organism: Bassia scoparia; assembly: GCA_008642245.1. Lineage (NCBI taxonomy): Eukaryota > Viridiplantae > Streptophyta > Magnoliopsida > Caryophyllales > Amaranthaceae > Bassia > Bassia scoparia. The sequence continues at coordinate 174,722 of SNQN01000080.1, forward strand.
CATATATTGGACATTGAACATATACTATTTGTGGTCCTTTTTGTTTCATTTATTTGGAAATCAATCATATAAATATTACTAAAAATCCTACATCCCTCAAATTATATCACGGCCTTTCATAACTTTCTCGACCATCCACATTAAGATGTAGGCTTCTAATAAAAAAAGGATTAAAAAAACTACCAAAGATTAAATTTTATTGAATAAGTCAATATTATGCGCCAATGAAAAATGAAGATAAAGTTAATATCATTTTTTAATCCTTTGGCACTTGCTTACGTATACGAACGTACATGACATGAGAAATCATAAGGAATAAGTGGATAATCAGCATAGTATACAATATGTTGTTTACCCTTTTCGATCATATATATCAATGATTATTATTACTGTATTATTATTGTTATTAGTTGACCATATCTTCATTAAGATGGTGAAGAGTAGGTGCCATTTTTATTTCATAGCTTGCATGGCTTCTAAGGTTTAAATATATTTCCTTCTTTCTAGTTTATGGATAAGAAATCAGTGTATCGTGTATGAATGAATAATATCCAACAAACCCTATCTAATTGTCACAAAATTAATTATATCCGAATTTAACATAACTACTCGTGATCATATTTAATTTATAAATATACTTTATTTAATTGACTAATAACTTTCGTTAATTAAAATATATACTTTCTCTAAAGTGCATATGTTCGAGTACTTCAGTACACTTACCGAAATTGGTGGGAATAACTTCTATTCATTCTTATCTCGGACTACCCTTTCAGTAACACTGAGAATGAGAGGTAACTAGCTTGAATGGTTAGAGTTTTTCTCCTGATTTTAGGAAATTTCAGGATTGATTCTTATCCCGGACTGCCCTTTTTTTCTCACTAAACATAAGAAAAAACTGATTAGACACTTGTACAACACCATATAATTTTCTAATGTAAATAATGGAAATTAAGGTTATATAAATTGTGATTCTAGTAGGTCAAAATCACTAATTTGACTGGAAAAAATCAGGTTGTAAAATTATTTGAACATTATTATTATTATTTAATCTTTTGTAATACATTCATTTTTATAGGAACTTTCCTTTGACATAATTTCAATAATAATTCAATGTATATTGCTGAAAAAAATCATACACAAAAATTATAATATCATGTTGTTTTCCTTGAGAGGAAGTGTTTAAAAAGCAACTACTAAAATTCAAGGGGGAAAATCTTTAAATGAGTAATGGTATGCATGTCCTTTTAAGTTTTAAATGCAATTTTAAGAAGGAAAAAGGACACGAAATAATACTAGTTTATGACACTATTTCAAAAATTGACCATTATTTTTTTGAAGACCATTATTTGACAGCACAACATTTACATATATTTTTATTTTTTGAAAGTGGCTCCAAAATCAAATTATGGGAGTACGAGACCTTATAAAATGAGTTCATGATCATAATACTTCTAATAAGAAATAATCCACATTCATTATTATTGTTCCTTCACATCACCCAAATCACAAAATCCAAATCCTATAAATAGATAATAACCAATAATCTCTTATTATTAGCCTGTAATTTCTTGTTATTTTTCCCTCTCTTACATAATTTGGTTACTAAAAATGAATGGTACAAATGATTACCATGSTAACAAGCAAGATTATGATCATGATCATGATCATCAAACAAGAATCACAACCAATGATGATGATCACAAAACACCCCTTTTACCAATCAATCACAATGATGCAAGTACTCAAGAGGCTTCTTCTTCTCTTGTACTATCACTTGCAACACCAAACACATTCTTCATACTTCTAGGACCTTTGTTGTGTGGGGTGATAAGCTTGTGGGTGAAAGTTGGTGGGTTGGAAGACTCAAGTAGGAACATGTTGGGAATCCTTGTGTGGATCTTCACTTGGTGGCTCACCGAGGCGGTCCCTATGCCGGTCACCTCCATGTCGCCGCTGTTCCTTTTTCCGGTGTTCGGGATCTCGTCGGCCGACGTGGTTGCCAAGTCTTACATGGATGATGTTATCTCTCTTGTGCTTGGTAGCTTCATTCTTGCTCTTGCTGTTGAGCACTATAATATTCATAAGAGGTTGGCCTTGAATGTAAGTCCTTTACTCTTGGACTCACTTTTTTTTTTTTTTGGTCGCTCGTAAATTTCCTTTAATTTACTCATCATAAAATATTAAAATTCATAAATTGTGTAGATTCTTCATAATGTATATAATTAACGAAAGGTAGTTTATACAATGGGTAAATAAAGTTTTCTTCCTACAATATACTATTATCAGTTTATCACCCATGAATTGTTAAGTTGAATCATTCAGCATGATAGTAATTTTGTGCATGAAATTCAACGTAAATAACTTGCTCAACTTTGATTTATACTTTGATCTTTCCTTTTTAATACGTTAGAGTACAGTTTAATTCATATAATATAATTCTAATAAAGTAAAACTTGTATTATGTGATTAATTAATCTCGAAGTTGAAAAGTAGAAAATGGTATATTTGGCTATATATTGGCATCCAAGTTTTTGGGTAAACTACGCAAAAAGAATTTTGTTTTCTTTTGGTGTGGGTGGAAATTGGGGAGGGTTAGAAAGAATATGGTGCAAAGAGCAAATCAACAATAATCTTCATGATCATTAATCAATAGTCTATTTTTTATTAAAAAAAATTAAAACTTACTTAAAAAAAAAAAAACTTACTTGTAATAAGCTATATATTAGCATTATATATATCAACATTTGATTAATTAATGGTCGGATTAACAGTGATTATATAACTATACAAATTTAAAGATAATTTACGAAATGTCAAATATTGATCTCACAACGACTGAACTTATTATAGATTCAAGTTAAACAAGGTTCAGAAAGTTAAAAAGACTTAATATTAGCCTCACAAGTGTGGTATTTACTAGAAACTCGAATACTTATTACAAATACGACTTTTGTGTTTTCAGTGTCAAAATCCTTAAATCTAGAAAGATTAAGTTTTATGGATGATATTGATCCTAAATAATGTGTCAAGCATCAAAGTACATCTCATCAGATGCAAAAAAAAAAAATCTTAAACTATTATGTAATTGAGAATTGAGGAACGATTACAGATTCTGACAAAGACATGTTAATTGTAATGGCTTAAGTAGTTACATTCAACTGATTGTATACAATAATGTTGTGACCACAATCAACTGTTGGAAGTCCCTACTAATAATAGCAAATGTGACAACTGGTACAATAATAATATAGGATAATGCTCTTAACAAATAATCAGATATATATGTCCAATATGATCACTTAGTTGCATGACACATATGATTGCTATGATCGAAGGCTTGTGGATGAAAATTAGTACTCCTTGTTCAACATTTTTCAAYTGTCCTTTATTTGTCTGTTAACTTAATATAGACTAGAGAGTATATCCAAGAGTAAAATGTGTATGCTTACCTTGATTGACATTTGCCACAATTAGGAGGGGAGTAGAACCTGACCAAATAAAATTCGGTCGAATCTGAATTAATTTTAAGGATGAACCGGGTTGTAGCACATAAAAGGAACTTTATAATTAAATAATTAAGGAATTGAATTTCTAATCCTATCATATAATGAAAAGTGGAAAAAAAGATGTTTAATTACTTAAGTGTATATGTGTCGTGTGCAGATTACTTTGTTATTTTGTGGAGATCCGGTAAATCCCCCACTTCTCCTCCTCGGAATTTGTGCCACTACTGCATTTGTCAGTATGTGGATGCACAAYGTGGCGGCGGCAGTGATGATGATGCCTGTAGCGACGGGAATCCTACAGCGACTTCCAACGACTAGAACAGGGCAAAACGACGTCGTGGACAAATTTTGTAGGGCAGTGGTGTTAGGGGTCATTTACTCTTCTGCCATTGGTGGAATGGCTACATTAACCGGGACAGGTGTCAACTTGATATTGGTTGGAATGTGGAAGAGCTATTTTCCGAAAGCTAACCCTATTAGCTTTAACACTTGGTTCTTCTTCGGGTTTCCATTAGCCCTAATCATATTCTT